>CM077094.1:16900646-17103146 GCA_039513925.1 Platanthera zijinensis | reverse complement strand
GTATCTATGTCACAACTCTTTATTATACATTGATAAGTTTCCTACACTTAATTGGATTGCATTCATGGATATTTTTAACACTAAATCAAGAGAAGTGGGATTTTATTATAACTTGAATACAAGTGCAAGTGTATCTGTCCACGTGGCAAGATTTTAGTTAATTTGAAGCTCTTGTTAGACTCGCATACATAAAAAGGGGGAAATGAATAGTGACAAGGAATACCTCAATAACAATATCTTCCTCCCAATAAGTCTTAATAAGTATTATGAGGTTATGAATTTTATAGATTTTGTGCAAACCAATTAACATACCTGTTGTCTTCTCTTTAGTAAATTGGATCACAAACTTTTTACAAAGTTGCATAGAAAATCTTTCTTATGATATATGATCCGTCAAAATACTACTTCATATTCCTAACAAGTTTTGATGAGCATTGTATGTGTGTCGCACTTTGGTAATTTTTCTTGTGCGCAAAGAAACGGTGGAAGTGATTTTACTTTGCACGATGAAGATGTGTGTGTACAGTTTGTCCTATGTTCTACAATACTCACTACTACTAGATGGATTGACATGTTTCTTCACTCAAGTTGGATCTCATAAATCAATGAAGAAACTTGTCAACCATCAACATGATTCACCGACTATCTATAAGGATTCACCAACCTCAGTCATGGTTTGGCTGACCATCAAAGAGTATTCGCCTAAAATATAGATAAACTCGCAAACCCTTCTCCACTTCCTGTACTTAGAAATATTTCTCTACTTTTGCCCATTATATAAACGGACAACCCGTCTTCTTAAAGGGTGCCCGCAAGCAGGCTATCCGCTCCCTATAAATAGAGCATGAACAGTAGCCAAAAAGGCATCAGATCTTGTGCAAGAGTTTTGATAGTGCTCAAATACCTTAAAATAGTCTGCAAGTACTCATTTAGAGTATTAAAACATACTTATAATCCCGTTGAAATAAACTTTTAATCAATACAATCACACATAACTAAGAGTTTGCGTCGTGGGAACCACATAACTAAGAGTTTGCGTCGTGGGAACCATGGTTTCATCAATTACGACATCATTTTTCTCGTTTAAGCATTCATGACTTGAAGTACCCCTCCACTCAAAGTGCCCCACTTTCTGAGTTCAGAGTTAAGGTATTTTTTTTCAACAGAATGATCATGCGACCTTTAGATCATGAGTAGTTGACGAACATCTTGTTGTAATGACATGACGAGATACAACTGGGAAATTGTCTAAGGATCTTGCAGCAATCTTGAGGAGGCAATTACCAGAGGGGAATTCAACTTGTTGATTTTTGCGGTTACTCAACTTTCTGAGCAGGTAGTCTCCCTTAAAAGAGGATTTGCGACTCTTGATGTTCACCCACCAGTTCTCCAGACCGCTCCCATGTTACAACCTGAGAATGAGGAATTCGCCAATGCTGGACGCGATTTCTATCGGGCGACATCGATTCCTACTCCTTCGTGAGTCCTTGATTTTGAAGAATTCGCGAACCCTACAGAAGAAGAACCTTCCCATTTTTTTGATATGATAAGATGGGAACCTGTCCTAGTAAAATTTAGAGAACCTTACCTCTCTTGGTTCACCAAGAGAGAAGATCTTATTAATCATTTGCAAGCCTTTGAGTTAGTGATTTCTTTACGAAATCTATCCGACAGAATCCGTTGCAAATTTTTATCCATGACTTTTGATAGAAAAGCAAGAGATTGGTTTAATAAGCTGCCTCCTCGTCTTTTAAAGAGTTACAGAAAGAACTGTTTATATGGTTTGCTACCTCCAGGAAACGGAAAAGTGGTGACCTTCAAGAAGGGTTTTCAAATTGAAAGTTAGCTAAAGACCATCAAGCTCGTATGGAGACTTTTTAAATATGGAAAATCATTTTAGCGAGGGGGAGAAAAAAATCCTGGATTAATCTCTTTTCTCACTCAACTTATACGACGACAATGGGAGAGAACTAATGCGCCCAACCTCCAGTTATCTATCATTGCATACTGAAACATCGTCCAGAATTCATTCCGCCTCATCTGCAACATGGAAAGAATTTTCACCATCAACGACCACCTCCGCCTCGTCACTTTTAGCAAATGAAGCCACCGCAACTCCGTCCTCTTCAACGGAACAGGCTTGAGCAACCGCAATCATAAACTCTTCCATCAACATCATCACAAGCTCGTTCCATTCAAACATGTACTCCAATTACAAATCGGTATGATGATTCACAGAAAGAGCATACGAATCTAATTCATCCAATGGAGATAGTTATTCAAATAATAGTAGCAATCAGGCTTCAATTGACCTCCTCCCCTTAAAGTTGCATATCGGAATAGGAATGAGGAACTTTAGTGTGAGTTTCATAAAGATGTCAAACATGACGCGGAGAATTGTCGGGCTCTCCAGGATTTGATTGAAAGAATGTTAAAAGCAAACAAGTTACGGAAATATGTCGCTCGGAAGGACGATGAAAAGCATGTCTCTATCAAAGGAAAGGAAGTGGTAGAAGTACACCTCCCTTGACAATGAGAGTGTTGAACAAGAAGACGTTGGCTCCCTTGGGAGCATTAACTGTGTCTGCAAGTGCATTGAAGTTGATGATGTTGGCCATTTGGGACAAATTAATTGTTTCCATGAAGGAGTTGGTCTCACATCCTCCAAGAAGGCCAGTGTAGGGGCGTCTACCCGCAAGAGGTTACTTTCACCTTTCAAACTACTCCAATGAGAGGAGAAGTCATCTTCAATGAAAATGATCCCCCGAAAACCACCAACCCATTTAACAACACTGTGGCCGTTAAGGCGATATTAGATAACTAATTTGTTTCTCGAATTCTTATCGACACTGATAGTGCTATAAATGTTCATTTCGAATCGCCAAACCCTTAACAACGCTCCAATTAGAGAAGTCATATTTAATGAAGATGATCTCACAAAAACCGCCAAACCCTTTAATGACGCAACGACTGTTAAGGCATCATTAGACAACTACTTGGTATTTCAAATCTTATCGACATCGGTAGTTCTGTAAATGTTCATTTCAAACCCGCGTTTGAAGTTATGGACATGAGAAAGAAGCTTCAAGATTGTGATGGACCTCTGTATGGGTTCGCAGTGGAGAGGAAGGAGATCAAAGGGAGCGTCACCCTCTTTATCACCAGGGGCGGAATTACTCATTGGGGGACATTTATGGTGGTTCACACTCCCAGTAGTTACAAGGCCATATTTGGGTGGCCACTGCAAAATGAATACCAAGACATTAGTTCTACATATTATCGGGTGATTAAGTTCGGCATGAGAGGAAAACAATTCAAGCTTCCTAGCAATCCCCAAATTGCTCAAGAATGCTATGTAAGCTTGGTCAATACAAACGAGTCTTATCCCCTCCCATGGTGAACGAGGAAAAAATAAAGAATGTTGTCAAACCACCCAAGAACTTGAAGAATTAGCAGGAAAGGAATCTACCATAAAACAATCCGCGAGAGATGATGCTCTCCAAGAGGTTGTTCAAGCCATCCAAAGCGTTGCAGTTGCAAGAGGAGATAGACACATGACAATCTCAAATAATATTGAGATAAGGGAAAAAGATAAAGTCATGTTGATCAATACCGACAAGATAATTTAGACATCTTTGTTTGGTGAGCGGCCAACATGCCTGGGGTCGGCCCAATGTGCCCATAATCACCTCAACATTGACCCAACCTTAAAATTGATCAAACAAAAGGAGCGGTTGATTGCAACAACCCCAGCAGTGTAAAACCCCTCTTAGTTTAACATCAATTCATAAGCCCGATCGACACTTGTCTCAACAGATAAACCCAAGTAAAGCGTGAATAATCATCAATGAAAGAAATAAAATAATGAAATCCATTCACAGAATAAATAGGAGATCTTCAAACGTCAGAATGTATATAATCAAAACATCTCACACTCTGACTTCTGTTAGGAGCATAGTTTAAAAGTTTGTTATAATCACCGACAATGGGTCTCATTTTTCCAATAAGTTTAGAAGTTATTGTCAACAGATTAGAAACAAACTTTGTTATTCCCCGGTCCATCATCTATGAAGTAATGGGGACGGCGCGCCATGGCCGACACGTGTGTATTCCCTGAGTAAAATTTATATTTTACTTATATTTTTTGAGTTGCATTTAGTGCCCGATCGGTCAAAACATTATACGTCGTCCGATTTGGGTAGTTATGCTACAGTTTTCACTCAGGATTTTATAAATAGGGAAGCCGCCGGTTTGGAGGGGCATCGAAGGTTTCACAGATGTGTTTTGAAACTGCTCGGTCCGCTTGGTTCCGGTGAGACACCAGAATTTCCCATCTCCCACGAGCAACTCTTGGGACTTCTCCGCCTCCCACCGTCTTCCGCGTGCTACCGAGCCACCGCTCCACCCACCTCCTGGTTTTACCCCTCCGGTCAGTCCCGCAAACCCAAAGCCCGGCCCTCATTCTCCTGTTGAACCCCTCCGCCGATCTAATCCCCTGCCGCAACATTCAGTCCCGCAAACCTAAAGCCCCGGCCCTCCTTTTCCGCAGAACCCCGCCCCGACCAAAATCCCTTCTCCCCTTGCTGCGTCTTCCAGCACCGTGCCTTCCCCTCCTCCCTCATCTATTTCCTGTACCGAGCCCCCCCTTACAGTATCCACATTACCCCCCTCCTTCCACCGCACCTGTTGCTTTACCCAGCCCTAACCCACTATTCCAGCCACTCTGAAATCATCCTACTCCTTCCCTCAGTCAAAAAAATTTACTCCTGCATCCTTATGTTTGGAGGCCGCCTTAGATGCTCTCCAACGACGGTTGTCACCTCCACCAGCACGTGTGAACTGTGGTAAAATCTTCTCTTATATGATTGTTTATTTGCGGTAACTCTTTTTGTGGTGGATTCCTGTTTAATTATGTTATTAGTTCGTCTGTGGTACTATTTGCGGGGTTTATAATATGAATGCTTAAAATTATTTGTGCCTCTATCGTTTGTAAAATTGGTATTTGGTTGTCCTTTAATTAATTATTTGGGATTGCACGTGCACCTGCCGTTAAACTTATAATAATTAATTATTTGTTGTAATTTTAGCGGACCGACCTTGCACTACACCGCATTTAGAGCTGCGTTTAGAGGGTCCACCCCGAGTCGGCCTTACCACTAAATCAAACTTTGTTATTCCCCGGTCCATCATCTAAGAAGTAATGGGAAGGTAGAAGCGGCTAATAAATCAATTTTGAATTTTTTGAAGAAGAAAGTAGAGAATGTTCGAGGGAATTGGGTCGAGCAACTTCCTTCTGTTCTTTGGGCCGTCCGAATTACTCCTACAATTGCTACAGGAGAAACACAATTCAAATTATCAGATGAGTCTGAGGCACTAATTCTAGTGGAATTCGAGGTGAAAAGTCCTAGAGTCCTGTCAAAATAAGAAAGATTGGTTTAGGGACAACGAAAAAGATATGAGATGCAGTTTAGACCTTATTGAAGAATTGAGAGATTTAGCAATTGTCAGACAAGAAGTCAAGGGGAGAATGGTAAACCACTTCTACTAGTACATCAAGATAAAATAGTTCGTTATTGGAGATTTAGTGATGAAGAAGGTGGATGCTGCGGGGAGGATGACATCAGTTGGGAAACTCAATCCCAATTGGGTGGGTCATTTCGCCATCAAAGAAGTTCTAAAGAATGTCAGCTATAATTAACAAACTTATGATGGTGACAACAATGCAAATGAATGGAGTGAAAATGAAATGAAAAGTTTCTTTTCCTGAACTCGATATCTTTTATATATTTTAAGCCTTTTTGCGTGTTCCTTATTTTCATTAAGAAATAAAGAGACAATATACGATGACAAAAATGATCTACTTCCGCCAACAATAATCAAGGCTACAAACCGTTAGATTCATTCCAACTTAGGTATTGTGTCAATCTCCTCGGAAATTTATATGACGCTTACTTGAGCCTCCTTGCATTGTGATCTATACATATCCAATTCGCGAATCACCTCAACTTCTCCTTAATCTCCTGTACCGACCCCCCCCCCCCTACTGTGTCCACATATACCCCCCCCCCTCCTTCCACCACACCCGTTGCTTTACCCTGCCCTAATCCCCTATTCCAGCCACTCTGAAATCATCTTACTCCTTCCCTCAGTCCAGAAAATTTACTGTTGCACCCTTCCGTTCCGAGGCTGCCTTATATGCTCTCCAACGACGGTTGTCGCCTCGACCGACACGTGCGAACTGTGGTAAAATCTTCTCTTTCATGGTTGTTTATTTACGACAACTCTTTTTGTGGTGGATTTCTGTTTTATTATTATTAGTTCGTCTCTGGTACTATTTACGGGGTTAATCAGTGAATGATTAAAATTATTCGCGCCTACGTTTGTAAAATTGGTATTTTGTTGTCCATTGATTAATTATTTGTGACTGCATGTGCACATGCTATTAAACTTATAATAATTAATTAATTGTAATTTTAGCGGGCCGATCTTGCACTACACCGCATTTAGGGCTGTGTTTAGAGGGTCCACCCCGTGTCGGCCTTACCACTGCATCAAATTGGTATCAGAGCACTAGGTTAGGGTCATTTGGATGTTACGTAGTGGTAGAGATTATCGTCAGTCCATGTCAAATCACAATCACACCGACGATAGGACCGTTAGCTCACAGACGGACATGACACCCGCTGAATTTCAACGTTTGGTTCTCGACCGATTGGATCGGATGGGAGCCCAATTCGAATCTCTTAGAGGTGATATTGCGAGGGTTAGCACGAGGGTAGATCAGCTAGAGACACATAGAGGTCGAGCGACTCCTCCCAATGATGAGGAGCCCCACAAGGGTCCACAAGACGCCACACCTCCTCCGGAGAGACATGGTAGAGACATCCCTCGCCGAGATCACCCACCCTTTGCAAGGGGGAATTATCGTCGTGGATACGAGTATAGGCGAGATCCAGGGAGTGATCACCGTTCTCCCGATGAGCCTCATCCTCCCCCACCTCCTCGTAGAGATCGAGCACGAAACAATTATGATTATGAGGATGATTATGGTGACCACCGTGAGCCGCACTATGGGATAACCCCAGAGGAGATTGACATCACCCGACGTATTCGCATTGATGTGCCCTCCTTCAACGGCCACTTAGACCCGAAGGCATTTAGCGATTGACTCATGGACATGAATCACTATTTTGACTGGTTTGAGATGAGCGACGAAAGGCGAGTGCGATTCACAAAAAGGAAGTTGATCGGCCAGACAAAAATTTATTGGTGGAGTCTCGAGAGATCACTTGAGCGGGATCGCTACTACCCCATCACCCGATGGGATGAAATAAACCAGCGTTTACAAGATAAATACCTCCCCGGTTCGTATCGAAATCAACTGTTAGATCAGCTCTACGTGCTACGTCAGCTGACGCTCTCAATTGCAGATTATATGCCCCGATTTGACGAGCTAAAAGTTCGCAGTGCTATTATGGAGGAGCCTGTCTCCAATGCATCACGTTTTCGTACGGGACTTAGAGCGAACATCCGGAGGGAATTAATTCCTCATAGTATGGAGACGGTTGAGCAGGTCTTTCAGCTCGCGCTAGAGTACGAGCAGTATTTACATACTGTTGGCCCGAGGCAGGTCACTACTCGACCGACGCTACCACGGCTAGAAGATCCCATCGAGCCACGACTACTAACACCCCTCGCGCAGACACGAAGGGAAAAGCTATTGTTCCTGGATTCCCCAAGCCTGGGGGCATCCAATTCTATCAGTGCTCTAGCAGAGGGAATTTCACAGCATAATGCCCTTTTAGGAATTTATTAATTGAGGATTCAAGTGAGCCCAGTACCGAGGCTGATGGCGTAGCCCTTAAGGAATCTCCGACTAACAGTAATGTATCTTCATCTGGCATACCAAGCCCTCTGCCAGAGCACCGATAGCATTGGAGCCGGTGATCCGCTGTCCAAGCGGACGATCAGAGATCATGGTTGTGCGCAGATGATTGTTCTGAGTCAAATTCATATTTTACTTTTATTTTTTGAGTTGTATTTAGTGCACGATCGGTCAAAACATTATACGTCGTCCGATTTGGGTAGTTATGCTACAGTTTTCACTCGGGATTTTATAAATAGAGAAGCTGACGGTTTGGAGGGGAATCAAAGGTCTCACGGAAGTGTTTTGGAACCGCTCGATCCGCTTGGTTTCGGTGAGACGCCAGAATTTCCCCTCTCTCAAGTGCGACTCTTGGGTCTTCTCCGCCTCCCACCATCTTTCGCATACTACCGAGCCACCGCTCCACCCACCTCCTCCTTTCTCACCTTCGGTCAGTCCCGCAAACCCAACACCCGACCCTCATTCTCCTATTGAACCCCACCGCCGATCTAATCCCCTGCAGCAACATTCAGTCCCGCAAACCCAAAACCTCGGCCCTCCTTTTTTCGCAAAACCCCGCCCTCGACCAAAACCCCTTCTCCCCTTGCTGCGTCTTCCTGCACCATCCCTTCCCCACCTCCCTCGTCTATTTCTTATACCGACCCCCGCCTACTGTGTCCACATATACCCCCCCCCCCTCCTTCCACCACACCCCTTGCTTTACACTGCCCTAATCCCCTATTCCAGTCACTCTGAAATCATCCTACTCCTTCCCTCGGTCCTGAAAATTTACTCCTTCATCCTTCCGTTTCTAGGCCGCATTAGATGCTCTCCAACGACGGTTGCTGCCTCCACAACCACGTGTGAACTGTGGTAAAATTTTCTCTTTTATGGTTGTTTATTTGCGGTAACTCTTTTTGTGGTGGAATTCTATTTGATTATGTTATTAGTTCGTCTGTGGTACTATTTGCGGGGTTTATTACGTGAATGCTTAAAATTATTCGCGTCTCCATCAATTGTAAAATTGGTATTTTGTTGTCCTTTAATTAATTATTCGTGACTGCACGTGCACCTTGTGTTAAACTTATAATAATTAATTACTTGATGTAATTTTAACGGGTCGATCTTGCACTACACCGCATTTAGGGCTGCATTTAGAGTTTCCATCCCGTGTCGGCCTTACCACTGAATCAAACTTTGTTATTCCCCGGTCCATGATCTAAGAAGTAATTGGAAGGTAGAAGCGGCTAATAAATCAATTGAAGAAGAAAGTAGAGAATGTTCGAGGGAATGCAAGCAACTTCCTTCTGTTCTTTGGGCCCTCCGAATTACTCCTACAATTGCTATATGAGAAACACCATTCAAATTATCAGATGAGTCTAAGGCGCTAATTCCAGTGGAATTCGAGGTGATAAGTCCTCGAGTGCTATCAAAATAAGAAAGATCGGTTTCGGGGCAATGAAAAAGATATGAGATGCAGTTTAGACCATATTGAAGAATTGAGAGATTTAGCAATTGTCAGACAAGAAGTCAAGGGGAGAATGGTAAACCACTTCTACTAGTACATCAAGATAAAATAGTTGGTTATTGGAGATTTAGTGATGAACAAGGTGGATGTTGCAGGGAGGATGACTTCAGTTGGGAAACTCAATTCCAATTGCGTGGGACATTTCACCATCAAAGAAGTTCTAAAGAATGTCGGCTACCATTTACAAACTTATGATGGTGACAACAATGCAAATATATGGAGTGAAGATGACATGAAAAGTTACTTTTCCTGAACTCGGTGTCTTCTATATATTTTAAGCCTTTTTGCGTGTTCCTTATTTTCATTAAGAAATAAAGAGACAATATACGATGACAAAAATGATCTACTTCAGCCAATAATAATCAAGGCTACCAACCGTTAGATTCATTCCAACTTAGGTATTGTGTCAATCTCCTCGGAATTTTATATAACGCTTACTTGAGCCCCCTTGCATTGTGATCTGCAGATCCAATTTTGCGAATGACTTTAAGAAGCGGTTAAAATTTTCCAAATATTATCGATGGTACATACTTGAACCTCCTTGAATTGATATCGTTGGGCAGTAGCACCCACCAAGATCAGAACTAAACTAGAATTGAATTGCGGCTGTGTAGTGATAAGTGATAACCCAATCCAATCTCTCGCGATGTTCTTTAAGTATCTTGATCTCTCACTGATACCTGTCGCACCACTAGACTGATTGTTGTAACATCCACTATCGTTGCTCTTGCAGGAATTGTTTGCGATCTTCATACATGGTATGCTAATCAAGGTGATCGACCAGGTTTGTCGAGCATCAATAATGAACTATTCTGAGGACAAGCTTCCAAATACATGAATGTCTTATGCTCAACTTGATTACCTTTTCTAGTAAAATTTGCATGGATGCATTATGTCCAACAGGTATTCCTTAGTTTTCCTCGAGACCCCTTTAGAATGTTATTACTTCACTAAATACCAACATTTCAGATGTTCAAAATTATTCCAATCTCCTATAATTATATTTACACGACATTAACTCTTCATCAAGTTCATTACTCCAAAATGATGACCAGGGAATTTAAGATTATGAGAGCAAGTAATGCATCATCTAAGTAGATATTGCATTCTTACTAAACTTTTGTTAAAATGGGATTTCTTGGTATAAATATTGTAGAAATTGCACCTAGTTCTTATTGGGAGCCACTGACATCATGAAGGGTATTCAACATATATAGCATATCGTCTTCGTTCTCGGTATGAATGTTATCAAAGTCGCTAATGTCATGAAGGATATTCTACATATGTAACATATTGTCATAATGTTTCTCGATTATGAATACTATCAAATTCGCTGACATCATGATGGATATCTATATTATTCTATAAAAGAAAAACATCCTTTGGTGCAACATTCATAAATCCCATTATACCCTCATTCTTTTTAAAGACTAAAATATACTCAATAAATTTCAAATACTTTTGAAATAAGGGCTGCACCTATAATTTTGCATCTCTTGCTAAAGCCATGTCAGCCATCAGATAATAAATGAGGACTAATATTCAAGGGGTCAAAGTAAAAATAATAATAATAAAGGTGGCTGATTGGCAGCCTCCTTTCCTTCTCACGTCCAGTCAACTCAAAAAAAAAAGTAATAAAAAAATAAAGAAAGTGATGCAGTGGTAGACGGACAAAAACTTCACTAAATAAAAATGCAATCTAAATGCAGTGCATGTGCAAATATGCAACAACAGTCCGGGTCGAGATCTTCAAGCGAGTAATTAAAATTTCATAAGCATCTAAACAATAACTTGCACAATCGAATAACAAGTCATGATGAGTAAAGAATAATTATAATTAACCAACGAAATGAGGCGCAATTCCGTTCAAGTGCATTGAATGCGCTCCACAAATTACACAACGAATAACGAATACAAATACTTATGAAATTAAAATCAAGAGCAAGAGTCTTTACCAAAGCAAACAATGAAAAGAGATACAACATCCATACCAGGATTTTACTCGCGCATGTGGCAACTTGACTAGGGATGGAGGACGGCGTTGGTGTAGCTGGCTTTGCCACGCGATTAGCTCCACGATAGGGTTGAATGGGTGTATGTTTGTAAATCTGGCGGTTTAAGGTTGGGACCAAGTAGATCCGGGAAGATTTGCGTGGTTAGTGGGGGAGGGGGGGGGTGAAGGATGTTGGGTGAGAGAGGCTTACAGGTTGATTGCCTGGGGTAGGGATAAGATGGGATTGCGGGAAGGATCAGGTAGGGGTGGTCGGGTCTGGGAAGAGGGCCTCAGATCAGGTGGAAGAGTAGAAAGGAGGCGGGGTTGACGGGCTGGGGAAAAGGAGTAGGGTTTGCGGCGGGCTGTTGGGTAGCGGGCGGGACAAAGTACCACGAGCGGGGTGGCTGACAGGCTGAGAGGAGGCGGTGGGCTATCTGGGACCCGAAAAGGGAGGGGAAGCAGGGGAGGTTGACGGGAGATGCCTCACGGAAGCCGCGCACGGGAGAGAATTTTCTCGGAGTCCACCGAGTGAAAGTGATCGCCAGTTGCACAAAGGGCAACTACCAATCCCCAACACATGCCACAAACATGAGTATAAATAGGGAGAGAGGGAAAATAAAACTAGGGCATCCCGATGAACGACTAATAATGTTTGAGTCGATCAGGGGCTAAATATAACACAAAATAAATAAAATAAAATATCAAACAAACTCGAAACGTCCAGGCGCATCCGCAAACTCGGATCTCTCAAATGGGTCGTAGATCACCGCCTCCTGCGGGAATAGACGTGTGGGCCGTTGATCTCCATCAACTCCCCCTGACTTGAAAGCACTCATCTCCGATGAGTGAAGACGGTCGTACTCTCGACGTAAGTCCGGGTCGAGTCTCTCGAGCTCCTCAGCAAAAATCCAAATATCGTCAGAAACCGGGCGGGCGAGCCAATGAACCAAATAACGCATAACCATCCGACCAACCATCGTAGTGAAGTCGTGACCAATGATCTAGATTTCATCTCCGATAGGCGGAGGCGACTGTCGAAGCAATGTATCTCCGTCTGAAAGTGGTGCAGGCGGAACTGCCAGCGGGGTGGGGTGGCCCTCCGAACGGTGCTCAACAGTCTACGACTGCCTGGGCATGGTGGGTACATGGGTATCAGAGAGGGGTGGGGAAAGCTATGAGTCAGGGGTAGTTGGAGATAATGAGTCCACAAGTCCACATACACTCGCTCCTCATAGTACGGAGTAAAATCATCCACATTGAACACTCAGTGAATTCTCATTGCTGGTGGGATATCAGCCACATAAGCGTTCACACCAATCCGTCGAGTGACTGTATAGGGGCCCATACAACGGGCACTTAACTTCTTCGTTGCCCCCTGTGGGCACCTCTCAGGTCAAAGGCAGATCATAACCTGCTCTCCAACGTTAAAAATCTGTTCCCTCCTGTGCAGATCGGCCCGAGCTATATAAATTTCATTACTAGTTGCGATCTTTCTCTGGAATGTCTCATTTAGCGTGTGTATATGCTGAATGAACGACTCGGCGGGCTCATTAGATCGGGCATTTAACGGGACGTCAACCAGGTTGACGGATTTCCTAGGCTCATACCTAATATGACATGAAATAGGCACATGCTTGTTGTCCTATTGACTGAGCTATTGCATGCAAACTCCGCGACAGGCAAGACGGAATCCCAGGTGGACGGACTGTCCCGAACGAGACAACGCAAAAGGGTCCCCAGACAACGGTTGATAACTTCTGTCTATCCATTTGTCTGTGGGTGATAGGCAGTGGAGAACTTCAGTGTCATACAAGTCTTCTTCCACAACTTCCAGAAATAACTCATGAAGCGGACGTCACGATAAGAGACAATGGATGTGGGCAACCCATTAGACTTGAAAACATCCCTGAAGAACAGGGCAGCCATGTGGGGGGCATCGAAAGTCCTATGACATGGAATAAAGTGGGTCATCTTCGAAAAGTGGTCCACGACAACAAAGATTGAGTCAAACTTCCGCAGTGTGCGGGGAAGCCCGAGCACAAGATCCAAACTAATATCTGCCCAGGGCCTATGAGGAATAGGTAACAGAGTGTATAGCCTCGTGGACTCGTGATTCATTTATCATCTGGTAGATACGACAATAACGAACGACCCAAGTAGCGTCCTTCTTCAGGCCAGGCCAGAAGAAGCAGTCTTGTATGTTGAAACCGAGAACCGGTCTCTTGTGGAGTTCACCCTTGGGGAAGGGGTGGTCGCGCACCTACTTCGCTCCTGCAAGAAAAACAACCAAGGAAAAGAGCAAAAGACTAGACCAAGGGCCCGACGCGGAGGTCCCACCACACACCCGGAAGTTCACTGAGCGCTTCCCGTCCTTAGCCAAATGTCGGGCTAAGGTAACTCAGAAGGCGCTGGAAAACTAGAAACAAGTAAGCGTGCCTTCTGAGGTACCCCTTGGGTCCTATTTATAGATTTCTGAAAACGGTCTGCAAGTAACTAACCTCTCCCGGCCTGAAATTACTGAAAAACCCCTCGGGATTGCCTGCCAACAGCCAAACTCCGCTGTTCTGAATAGCTCTGTGCAGCTCACCCGGGTCTGCCAACAGCGAGACTCCGCTATTCTAACGGGCTATGGGCAGGCTAGCAGGTGCAAAATGGTGGAAAACACATCACAACTGAAGGGGACGAGCTGCCCCGCAATGGCCTCTACTCGACAAAGGCGGCGATGGAGCTGGTACTCGCAGGCCTCGGCTCGGCAGTAGGCGAGCTCAGCCTCGGCCTGCCCCACTCGTCTGCCGCGAGTGCGAGCTGGCGAGTGCGAGCTGAAGGATGCCGGGATGTCCCTCAACGCCGAGGTCAAAAGGCTTTGACAGAACTCACCTCACTCGACGCCGCAGCTGAAGGCGTTGAGTGAGCTAGCCTCACTCGGCGCCATGGCCGAAGATGTTGAGTGAGCTCAACTCACTTGGCGCCATGGCCGAAGGCGTTGAGTGAGCTATACTCACTCGGCGCCATGGCTGAAGGCGTTGAGTGAGCTCTACTCAACGCCGCGGACTTGGCTCGCCTGTGGTCTGGGCTAGACTTGGCCAATCTGGCTCCTGCCGGCCTAACTCGCCGGATACGGGGTTGTACATTGTACTAACGCAATCGTCAGGTCCCGCCCAAAGTGCTTCGCGGCCCCACCAGCGTACAGTTCCTAGATGAGGAAATCCCGAAGGGAAGTCCGTGGCACACAGAGGCGAGAATCGTAGAATAGATAGAAATCCGAAATGATGAAACCTTCATGGGATTCAAGAGGGTCACATGATAGGGATGAGTAAATATCGTTAAAGTATGGGCACTCGGTATAGTCATGCCGGATAGGCTCAAATCTTTTCACGCGCGCTCATGGTGTGGAGAATGGTGACCCGGCGACTCAACGCAACAGTCGGCTTGTTCTCAACAACCGCTCGGTGTTTGAGAACGTAGTGGTACTCCTGAATGAAATCAACCCATTTCGCGTGGTGGTGACCAAACTTCTTTTGCGAATCCAGATATCGCAGTGCCTGATGATCAGAGTACAGGACAAACTCCTCGTGCACGAGATAGTGACGCCAATATCGAAGTGTTTGTACGACATAAAATTTTCGATCACAATTGGAGTAGTTCTGTAGGGCATCATTCAGTTTTTCACTGAAGTAAGAAACTGGATGACCCTACTGCCTAAGTACACCACTGATGTGTACTAAAGACGCGTCACACGCTACCTCGAAAGCCTTGGAAAAATTCGGAAGGCGCAAAATAGGAGCAGTCAATAGCTTCTCCTTAATCTCCTCAAAAGCTCTGGTGGTTGCAGCTGTCTAGGAAAAATCCCCCTTTGCGTAGGCAGCTCGTAATGAGGGTCATGATCGAGCTAAACCCTCAAATAAACCTCCTGTAAAAGGTGGCGAGTCTGTGGAAGCTCCAGGCCTCATAAATAGTAGGCGGGATGGGGCCACTCACGAATAGACTTGACCTTATCCGAGTCAACCGAGATACCGGACTCCGAGACAATATAGCCTAAGAAATGCACTGATGTAGACAAGAACGAGCACTTCTTTAGAATGACGTACAGATGCTCCTTCCGTAGGAGATCAAATACCAAACGAATGTGGCTGAAGTGCTCAGTGCGGTCCTGACTGTAAATCAGGATATCGTCGAAGTAGACCAAGAATTTGCCCATATAGGGTCATAGAATCTATGACATCACTCTCATAAATGTACTTGGCACGCTCGATAGTCCGAACGACATAACCAACCACTCATACAGGTCATCCTTTGTCTTGAAGGTCGTCTTCCACTCGTCCCCTTCTCTTACCCTAATCTGATGGTACCCTCTCCGTAGGTCGATCTTCAAAAAGATCTGGGCACCAGCCATAGCATCGAGGAGGTCGTCGAGGCGGGGAATGGGAAAACAATACTTCACTGTGATCTTATTGATGGCACGACTGTCGATACACATGCGTTAACTCTCATCCTTCTTCAGAGTAAGAAGGGCAGGGATGGCGCACAGGCCCAAGCCCTTCTGAATAAAGTTCTTCTGAAGAAGATCGTCGATCTGCTGCTTTAGCTTGGCATGCTCCGTCGGGTTCAACCAATTGTAAGGCAAATTGGGCAAAGATGCCCCCAGGACTAAGGCTTCATTTGGTTTAGCGGCGGCGGTTGTAAAAGGAGCTGTTGTAAAGGCAGGTTTGTAAAGGGAGCTGTTGGAAACTTGATGCTGGAAACGGAGTTCTGTTTGGCTAATCTGCGTTTGCAGAGCTGTTCGAAACAGAGAACCGTTTGGCAATTCAGCGGTGGCGTTTTATAAAAAAAAAATATTTTTTTGCTCCAATCTATATAAATTGCAGAAAATATATGTACGTCGAGATATGCAGCAGGACAACATACATAAAAACATCCAAATACATGCAAATATCAAAAATATCCAAAACATGGAAGACATATGTTGAATACGAAGATACCCAAAGTACGTTCAACGACCATGTAGTTGTTCGGCAATCGAGTCACGCAGCGCCGACATCTCCTCAACACCAACTCGAATTCCTCTAACATGATCTCCACCCGAGCTTTCTTCATTTTGCCCTGATCTTCTTTGACGGCCCGCAAGGTAAATGAAAAGCTCGTCAATATCACAAGCCTGAAAATGGTCGTCTGAGCGGGATGGGTGCCTGCGAATATAATTATGCAAAGTCATTGTCGCAATCACAATGTCCCTTTGCTTCGCCAAACTATAAGGCGGCATATCCCTAAGTATCTTCCATTTCTTTTTCCAAACTCCGAATGACCTTTCTATAACACTTCGTAATGATGAGTGTGCTCGATTGAATATTTCTAAGCGTCCTTGTATAGGCCTGCTGCCCCTTCTGAAATCTGGCAAATGATACCGTGTCCCTGAATATGGTTTCAAGAAACCACGTTGGAGAGGGTATCCAGCATCAACGACATAATATTTGCCTACAAGTTTTAAATTTAATTTATGTCAAACAAAGTAATTAAAAACTACCGAAATCTTAAGAAATAAAAGTCTCACCTGGTGGAGGATATGGAAAGTTGTAACTTGGATCCATAAGGGCACGGTGAAATATATGGCTATCATGAGTAGATCCTTCCCAACCCGCAAGTACGAATGTGAAACACATATTGAAATCGCAAACCGCCATAACATTTTGTGTCGTTGTCCCATGACGGCCAATGTACGAAACTTGTTGATCAGCAGGAACACGAGCATCAACATGAGTTCCATCGATAGCCCCGATACAATCTTTAAAGAATGGCATGTATCGAGAATCATTCAGAATTTGGGGGGGGGGGGAATATCACGGAAAAGATGATCTACCGGCATAATGACATCTGCAGATAACCTCTTAATAGCAGCGAGTCCTTTTGAGAAAAACCTGCTTATAGTTTCTGTGGAGTGTTGGAAACGTTCGCCTGCAATTTGATTTGGAACATTATGACCTAAAATATGCAATGTAACTGCAAGTACTTCTCGGGGTAAAGTTCTCCTTGATCCTTGCAGCCCATATTGTTGTGTGAGGAGTGTTAACAAATCTACAAATATGAGCTTCGACATTCTAAATGAACTGAAAAATCTATGAGGGTGTCCATCCAGAAGTTCACCAAGCCATCTAGACCCCGTTTGGCTTGATGTCATGCAAGCAACATTTGATGAAAAACCAGCCACACATATGGCTGTCATTGATGCTAAATATTGTTGTCCACTCACTGCTCTATTACGACAAATCCGATCAGCTACTTGTCGCTGAGTCCCCTCATTAGAACTGTCAGTTTGATCAGATGAAGACATATTAATCTGCATTAATTGTAAATATCGAGCAATATTAGACATTAAACATAGGAGAATATAGCTAATCAGTGGAAGTAACAAAATATTGCATTTCCGATCATGAAATAAACATTAAACATAGGAGAATATAGCTAAGCAGTGGAGTAATGCATAACACTAGTCAAACACTAAACATTATAAGTAGCAAAATATAGCAGTTCCGATCATGCAATAAACATAAAACACATCGAGTTCAATACAATAGCAAAGAAGATAATGCATAGAGCTATTCAGTTTAGCAGATCGATCATTTCTCGGCACATCAGGTTTCCAGCCATTTGAGTCGCCGATCCTTTCGAATACTCATAAAGGTTTTCCGATTTCCCTTATCCTTCAAGAAAACGGTGCAGAAGTCGTATAAAACATAGTTGTTTTCTTCCATGACCTCCTCCATACTTTCGAGCTCGATAATGGCTTCAGGGATGGTGTGCGAGGACGAAGATATCTGGATGCGGGGAGGCTCCATCATGCAACGCCCAATAATGCGAGATGTTTCCGCTATCTGCTCCATCGTCGAACTCCTGCTTCTCTTGTATGTCTGCTTGCGTTTTCCCTTATCTGGTATCTTCTTTCCTGCTTTTGTAGGAGACGGTAACTGGTCCACATCTTGGGAATCAGCCCCAGCAGAGAGGTCGTGCTCATCAATCGATTCAGGCAAAAAATTTCTAGAATTTGGAGCCCAAGCAAGAGCTCCAGTAGCTACGACCTGGCTGAACATCATATCGAGCTTTTCTTCTAACTCAGGAGATATCCCAACGAATTGAAACTTCCGTGCAGTAGGATGAACCTGAAATGAAAATAAAACGGAGTTAGATTAATGAAAAAAAAAGAAATATTCTAATAAAAAGAATAAAAAGAACTACTGTAATTACCTTGAGACGCTCTTTCCACCAATCCTCAGAAGCAGCAATAGTTTTGCGTATAGGATCCCATCCCAAACCTGTCTCACGACCCTTGAGGTCACGCCATAACTTCCAGTCTTTTTTCAGCTGATCCCACTTGTTTTTCATTTGGGTTCGATCATAGGACTTCCCCGTGCGAGCTAAGAAATTCGTTGTCAGGTTAACCCACCCTTCTCTGTTGAAGTGTGTGGTCGGACGATTACCCAACTCAATTTCTTTTAAGCACAAGTCACAGAAATTCAAAACATCGCTAGACACCCAATTGGCACTAACACCACCTTCCTTATGTTTACCCATAGTAAATAAACTGTATTGAAAAATAGGAACAAAAAATTAAAAAAACATAGTCCTAAAGCGTACACATCACAAACACATACACATCACATACAAACTCACACACACACATCACACACACACTCACACACACATCACACACACAGCACACTCACACACACACACTCACACACACATCACACACACACACCACACACACACTCACACACACAGCACATACAAACTCACACATACAACACACACACACATCACACAGCACACACACACATACACACACTCACACAACACACTCACACACACTCACACAGCACACTCACACACACACATCACATACACACTCACACACACATCACAAACACATACACATCACATACAAACTCACACACACATCACACACACACTCACACACACATCACACACATAGCACACACACACACTCACACACAGCACACACTCACACACACATCACACACACACATCACACACACACATCACACACACACTCACACACACAGCACATACAAACTCACACATACAACACACACACACACATCACACAGCACACACACACATACACACACTCACACAGCACACTCACACACACTCACACAGCACACACACACACACATCACATACACACTCACACACACATCACAAACACATACACATCACATACAAACTCACACACACATCACACACACACTCACACACACATCACACACACATCACACACACACACTCACACACAGCACACACTCACACACACATCACACACACACATCACACACACACTCACACACACAGCACACTCACACACACACAACACACACACTCACGCACACATCACACATAGCACACACACAGAACACATGTACATACACACACACAAACACACACACGCACACACATAGCACAAACACACACAACACACACACACAACACATGTACATACACACATACATACACATGCACACATGTCACAACACAACACATACACATACACAGCAGAAGCACACACACAACACATAAACACACTCACACACAACACATACACACACAACATACATTGCACACACACAACACATATAACACACACACACATCACATACACACACATTACACACAAATTCAACATCCTTGCTTGACAAGTACACACATATTGCACATTATCATTTACCCTAAACCGAAACAATCCAGCAAAAATCACCAAAAAAAATTTTGAAGGGGAGGGGAAGGTATACCTGCTGGTGTACTCTGCTGCAGATCGGGGGAACACAGGAAATCTGGAGTTCTGCGCACAAAACAGGAGGGGGGAGAGGGGAGTGGTGAGATATCTGGCCACAAAATGGGTGGGGGGAGTTCTGCACAATGCAACAGATAACAAAGGATATTACCTGTGTCGAAATCCCTAGGCCGCCGGAGATGAAGGGGCACACACCCGGAGAGGGGCACACACCCGGAGAGGGGCACACACCCGGAGAGGGGCACACACCCGGAGAAGAACAACCCTGCGCCGAAGAAGCACTGGATACAAAGAAGACGCCCTGATGCAGCCTTTGTCGTCGCCGTCGAAGGCCTTTGCCGTCGCCGTCGAAGGCCTTTGCCGTCGGATAAGAAGCACGCAAGTCCTTCACCGCCGGAGAAGTAGCACGGGAAGCGATCCAGAACCCGGATGCGGCCGGAGAAGAGGAGGCGGGATCGACTCGCTCTAGCAGCGACGGGAGAAACAACGGACACTGCCCTAGATCGCTTCAACTCCTAAACGCGATAAAACGACGCTCAGCAGCTGGGTTTCGTCCCGCGGAGTTTTGAGTTATCGAGAAACGCCAGGCGGATCAAAACGAAAGCGGAAAACCAAACGGGTTCAGCTGCCGAGCGGTGGCGTTTTGACCAAACGGAAATGCTAAACGGGTTACCAAATGAAGCCTAAATCGATGGCGTCTCAAGGGAGGAAGCTCATCAGGGAGCTCCTCAGGCATAATCTCTGTATATTCGACCAACAGGCGTCGAATGTACGGATCCACACTCTCCAAGTATATGGCGACGTCGGAGGCCATGGTGGCGGCCACCACAAACAAAACTCCTAAGTCTAATCTCTCATGCAGAAAATAGCCCATCCTCAGGATGTGCAGAGGCCTGGCTGACCCGACAATAATGGATGACTCAACCTGGCCCTTGGGGGGATCCCTGGGCTAGGTTGGGGTGAGGGTGATCTTACGTCCTTTATCAAAGAAGACACGTGTTGGAACGGCCATAACGCTTGACGTCACAATCATATAACTAGGGACGACCCAGAAGAACACGTGCAACATCCATCGGGATGACGTCGCACCAAACCTTGTCCTCTATTGATGCTAGGTAGACCAGCACAAGAAATCAATGAGTAACCTGAATGACCGACTTGTCCACCCAGGGGACGCGATATGGATGCGGATGAGGTTCGACAGACAGCAAAATCCTCTATAAATCTCTCTTCGCCGCGATATTCACATAGCTACCACTACCGATGGCGAGTTTGCAGGGACCGCCCGCACTCTAATATATGTGTAATATATTGAGGTACAACGCCAATCCTCCTCGACAAGTGGGGTATGCAGGAGCGACGGATGACTCTCAACTCTAAAGATCTCTCTGTTTTGCTCTCCCAACCATCCTCAACCTCAACAGTAATTTCGTCCACCATCGCGTCATCTATCTCAGTACTGGCCTCGCCCTCATCCCCTATCAACAGGTTCCTTGTAGGACACTGAGCAGTAATGTGTCCTCAGCCCGAGCACTGATAACACTGGCCAGGCCCAGGTCTAGGAGCTCCTTGGACAATAGGTTTGCCCTTAGCATATGATGGAATGCGAGGAGGGGCGTTAGATCGATGCGTAGTCTGTCTCGGTCCTGCGAGGCGCAGGTAGATCTCATACTCAAGTGCGAGTTGGAACACTTGCTCGAACGTCTCAATGCGGTGTGGAATAAGCTCTCTTCGTATCTCAGCCTTAAGTTTTGCTCTAAATCTGGAATCAGTCGCGATAGGTTCCTCCAAGAAGTCACTGCTCACTACCAACTCGCCGAATCGTGTCATGTACTCGGCAACAAAAAGTGATCACTACCGCAACGCATAGATTTGATCGAGTAGCTGATCTCGATAGGACGCGGGGAGGAATTTGTCCCTCAATCGTTGTTTCATTTCTGCCTAACGGGTGATAGGATAGTACCCATCTCTCTACAATGATCTCTGCACGCTAATCCAAAATATCTTTGCCTGGCCCAACAACTTTATCTTGGCAAACCGAACTCGCCGCTCATCGATCATTTTGTACCAATCAAAAAGTGATCCATAGCCATGAGCCAGTGGCTAAAAGCCTTCGGGTCCAAATGACCATCAAAGGATGGCGCATCAATACGAAGGCACCAAATAAGGTCATACTCAGCCGGGGTGTTTTCCCAATGAGGAGCTAAATAATCATTGTAGGGCTCCTCAGGATCGTACTCGTGCCGTGCAGGTGGGCCACGACCTCTACGGGCTGGTGACAATCGTGGCTCATAAGGAGGACGGGGGTTACCCATCGGAGCGGGGTCACAATGATAATCATACGCAGGCTCGGGAGTCCCTCTCCGAAGAGCGAGGTCCCGACGTGTTAGCTCTCTCACTCGTCAATCAAGCGGAGGTGGGGCGTCTCGTGGATCGTCAACATACTCCACATAACGAGGCGCTGGGGTTGGAACTCTACGGGCTCCTAACTGGTCGACTCTAGTGTTGACCCTAGCGAGGTCATTCTTCATGGTAGCGAATTGCTCGAGGACGTTGAAACTCCGCAGCCGTCATGTCCAAATTCTAACTGGCGACCAAATCGTCGGTGGCGTTCTGATCAGACATTGGGGTTTGAAACAACTTACCAGTATGTAGCATAAAACGCGCCTCGAACCTAGCACTGATACCAAATGATGGAGTGGTAGGCGGACAAAAACTTCACTAAATAAAAGTGCAATCTAAATGCAGTGCACGTGAAAATATGTAATTAAAATTTCATAAGCATCTAAACAACAATTTGCACAAACAAATAACAAGCCATGATGAGTAAAAAACAATTATAAATAACCAATGAGATGAGATGCAATTTCGTTCAGGTGCGTCGAATGAGCTCCGCAAATTACACAACGAATAACGAATACAAATACTTATAAAATTAAAACTCAGGGCAAGGGTCTTTACCAAAGAAAACAATGAAAAGAGATACAACATCCATACCTAGATTTACTCGTGCATGTGGTGGCTTGACTAGGGATGGAGGACGACGCCGGTGTAGTTGTCCTCGCCACGCAATTGGCTCCACGATAGGGTTGAATGGGGAGTATGTTTGTAGATCTGGCGGCTTAGGGTTGGGACCAAGTAGATCTGGGAAGATTTATGTGGTTAGTGGGCGCTGCGGGTGAAGGATGTTGGGTGAGAAAGGCTTACGGTTTGACTGCCTGGGTCGGGGTAAGATGGGGTCGCGGGAAGGCTCAGGTAGGGGTGGTCGGGACTGGGAAGAGGGCCTCCGAACGGGTGGAAGGGGAGGAAGGTGGCAGGGTTGACAGGCTGAGGAAGAGAGTAGGTTTGCGGCGGGCTGCAGGGTAGCATGCGGGACAGGGTACCACGAGAGGGGTGGCTGACGGGTTGGGAGGAGGCGGCGGGCTATCTGGGACTGGGGAAGGGGGGGCATGGGAGGTTGACGGGAGACGCCTCACGGAAGCCGCACACGAGAGAGAGTTCTCGTGGAGTCTACCGAGTGAAAGTGACCGCTGGTTGCACAAAGGGCAACTACCGATCCCTAACACTTGTCTCACACATGAGTATAAATAGAGAGAGGGAAAATAAAACTTGGGCCCCCAATTAACGACTAATAATATTCGGGCCGATCGAGGGCTAAATATAACACGAAATAAA
Organism: Platanthera zijinensis; assembly: GCA_039513925.1. NCBI lineage: Eukaryota > Viridiplantae > Streptophyta > Magnoliopsida > Asparagales > Orchidaceae > Platanthera > Platanthera zijinensis. Next base: position 17,079,283 of record CM077094.1, on the reverse strand, counting down.
GAAAATAGTATATCAAACAGACTCGGAATGACCATCCGGGCGCATCCGCAGACTCTGGCCGCCCAAATAAATGACCGATCACCGTATCCTGTGGAAATAGACGCGCGCGGGCCATCGATCGCCATCAGAACGCCTCTCGTCACTCTCACAGTCGCACTATTTCCTTCGCCAACACTCTCTCGAACGAATTTCTAATTCACATTTCATCCCCTTTTTTGCTTCATCTAACATAGGGCTCCTCTGCATTTTGTTCCCTGTCTGAAGCAAGAAGACGACTGATGTTTCCAGCTGCACTACCACGACAAATGACTCCATGAGATCGATCATCTTCCAAGTTCTTTCTTCCTTTGCAAAACAAGGAGGAGGCTGCCTTCTAGAGCAAGAGACCCCATCTGATAAATAGGTACTCCACTATCTGACCTTGTATTCTCCACCACGCCCGCACCCTCCAACCCCTCCAGTCGGAATCTCCCATGCCTCTCATGATCAACATCTCCGCTTGATTGATCACTGCTCCACCTCTATAACGGATTTCTCCACGATTTTAGGTCGCAATCAATGTCATCTTCAATTTGTGGGTTCCATTCTTAAGGCATGGTCTTGGCATTTCAACGTAAGAAGCAACCACTCCTCACATTCTTCTTCCCTTTTCAAATGCAGTTTTGATGGCACACAGTTGTCAGTGCATATCTTATCCCCTTTCTCATATTCTTTTGATGCATTTTTCAGCCACAATTTGCAAAAAAATAACGCATAAATTTTTTATCTGTTAATCTAAAACTTGCTTAAAATAGATGATTTAATCAGTAATATATGCAATTTAAAGAACCATTTCTGAATTTCTCTATTTGTTCTCTATATCAGTCACTCTATAATTGCCCATGCCTTATGAGATGAAATAACTACTTAGAGTTTTATTGGAATCTAACTCCTAATTCAATGCTCCTTATTCTTGGATGGATTTTTTTAATGCAACGGAATTCTTATTCCCCGTTCTCAATCAATGATGCCAGATCTTCACCATTTCTTATTCACTCTTCATCAAATTTACATACAATTGTTTCTCAACATTGTAACTATTTTTTGATGGGGATCAAGTATTTTTAAGGCTCCTTGGATTATGATTCCTGGATGTTTGTATTTTTTGTTTTATGGGAGGAAACTAATGGTTCTACTGAAGGAAATATTCCAGGAAAATAAAAATAATTTATGGCAGGTCATTTTCACTCTGACGAAGAGGCTCGCCTTTCATACTTCAAACCATGTTTTTCCCCTAATCTGGCAATGCATTGTTTGAATCATTTTACTATATGCCATCTAATCTCACATGATATGTTCCAGAGTTAATACGTTGTTTGATTAATAATAAGTAATGCAAAAAAAAGATTATATGTCAAAGCAACATCTAAGATATCCAGCTACTAGAAACAGTTTGAATGAAAAAATGAAGCCAATAAGAAAAAAGTTCACAATCTCTAAAATTTACGTGCACAAAAATATATTCAGTACCTCGCAAAATATTGAAAGCTTCGGATAAGGAAACCAAGAAATAATTTCATCACATACTATGAATAACAAACATTAAAATATTCACGTCAAAGTTTAAAATTTAAAGATGGTTGATGGGAATCAGACACATCAAGCAGAACATGCACCTTAGAAGTCCTCCGGGATCTACTCTCTTCACGACCAATTAAAGGATATCTATCTAGACAATTGAAGCCAGTCATTATATTCAGAGTGATTTTCAGGATTTTTATGTTTTGGTATTTATGATTCGAGTTATTTTGAATTTTTGGTTAAATGTCATTACATGGCAATACGAGTCCTTTGACAGCATTAGCCTTAATTTTCACTTCCATTTTATATGTACTGAGTGTTATGCCTTGAAACCTCGAGATTTTATGGTTGAAGTTCTTTAGTTTCTAAACAAGAAGACAAATGTCGCTCCCCAAGACACGAATGATGCCACGACCAATGTTGCCACCCCAAACAAAGATCGTCGCCCCCCGACAAATGTCGTCGTCCATGACCAACGTCGCCGCACCCGACCAATGTCGCCGCCCAAGACAAACGTTGCCTCCCACGACGAATGTCGCCACACACGACCAATGTTGCCGCCTACGACCAATGTAGCCACCCACGACAAATGTCGCCGCCCAAGACCTATGTCGCCACCGACGACTAATGTCCCGCCCACAACCAATGTCGCCGCCCACGACCAATGTCGCCGCCAACGACCAATGTCGCCCCCCAACGACAAATGTCGCCCCCATGACAAATGTCGCCGCCCACGACAAATGTCGTCCCCACGACAAATGTCGCCTTGGATAGGGGCGGAGCACCGTGCCTGTCACTTGTTTGTCATATATGACATCTTCATGATGTTTTCTTTATTATAAAGCTATAGAAATCGCCGATGCATTTGAGAAATATTCGCGACATACAATTTATCTTCGGTATAATTCTTGATACTAAAGCTATAAAAGTTGCTGACATCTATGGAGAGTATTTGTCGAACATAAGTCTTATTTATAAAATTGTCACATTTTATGGACGTGAGATTTTCAACATATATTACAAAAAATATTCATAATACACGAAAACAATGACAAGGTATATGAATCTTTCCTTTTCATTAATAATAGTTAAATTTACAAGTATGACAGATATTCGTGGTTATAAGAAACAAAAAACCGAGAATCCTCAAAAAGAAAAAGTATACGTAGAAGAATCACTATATAGCCCGACGAATAAGTTCCTGAAGAACTGGAAACACCACAAAAATCATCATTAGAAAAATCTGACTCACCATCACTAGCATCTCAAGTACTTGCAGCCTTGCAGGTGATTCGTCTGCATGAATCGCGAAAGCTGGAAATAGTGCACTCTAAGTAACGTCTGCGAACTCTGGTTTATAATGCCAAGGTTCTTCAAAGAAGCAAAGTGGTGATTTTGACCCGCACTTGAGCGATCTTAGTTAGGCTTTGTGAAGCCGGTTGCGAAGCAATGACTATGACCCACATTTCTTTTCTTTGTTTCGAGCTTGCACCATAACCAACAAATGAAATCCCTCGTTTTTAAACTTTACAATTAGTTTTCTTAACTATACAAACGCATCCCATAATACAATCCTCAAGAGATCGATACTTGGCAACTCACTCCCATTTTATATTACTTGTATAACCGATGCACTTGTCATGATCACATTAGAGACCTTATCAACAACTCCCGGTTCTGAGAGTCTCCTTATCAAAAACCTCAATGGTTGAGCTTTCTTATCAATACCTCACTTGGTTTTGGAGAGACGTTATCAACAACTCTAGGTTCTAAGAGTCTCCTTATCAAAAGACACAGCACTAGAGGTAGTGAAGTTCCTGCTGTGGCAGAAGAGTGAGCGTACAAGTGTTTGGGGAACCACTAAATTTTGTGTGTCGATTGTGTTGCTTGCATTCTCTCTTAATACTTAATTTCCGCACTTTTAATTACTTCATGTTTGTGATGTAAAAAAGGTGTATACCAAAAAATAACTTGAGTAAAAATTTAAATACTCTATTCACCCCCCAACCCCCCCCCCCCCCCCCCCTCTAGAGTGAATCTAAGTGATTAAACTCTCACCACTTTCAAGGACGTTATGAGAATTTAGTCTCGTATAGAGAAACTGATGTAACCCTGTGCTTTTAATATAAACCAAAGCGCCTACACTTGTCACCATCTCACTCATTTTAGGTGTAAATTCTAAGGCCCAACCACCCATTTTCATGTTGGCCATTAACAAAAAAAAAGTATAGGCTAAATACCTACAAATGAAGGACGTGTGAGAATTTAATCTCATATCAGAAAATTCATGCATCCACTCATGTACTCTTATGGTACTAAGATAGATCTGGACCCTCCCGCTTACAACCAATTAGATTTAGGTTGGATGGATAGGCTCTAACACGAACCGACCTTTCAACCACATCACTTAGAAGGAATTAAAAGTGATGAGGATCACAGTTCGAGAGCGAGTCTTTTCCCACTAGGGACTGCACAAGTTTATGTTCGTAGGTGTTCAATCGAATCATCATCTGGACGATCTGAATTTATAATCTACCCGGAGCGATTGTGGCATATATATATATATATATATATATAAGTTTTCCAATTTTTTATTTTATGAGATTTGACAAACATCATGATTATGTGATTTGTGCCGTTCATAATGGTAGTCCAACGGTATAATATTTTAAGCATAGCATATGAAGGATGTTTAGGTGATCTTATATTTTGGGGACTCTTCCCAAGATCTACCGGTCATCTCATAGTGTCGACTCTGTGAACCCTACATGTTCATTCTTAAGTTTGGGTTTTTCCTTCTTCCCCTTGCTACCACTCCCACCCAACACCATCCAGCCACTAAACAGCCAAATATTTAAAACCACCAAATCCTCCACAAATAGCAGAAAACCCTGTCAAATGTTCCCCTACTACAGCTGGCCACCTTCAGGACCCCAGTAGTCAAACTTCCCTTCATGTGCCAACTACGGACAGGATCCACCCAAGCATGCATCCGCATATTGCCAAAGAGTATCATAGCCTAGAGTTGCACACACTACCATATTCAACATCAAAAAACTTAAAGCACCATCAGCAGAGCAACAGTTTCAAGAAAGTCATCATAAGATAATATTTCTACTCAAGAATAACCTGCAGTCTTTGTCTATGGCACGGCATGCTGCATGCATGTCTGTGTTTAGACGATCCATCAAACTTTCTTCAGTGACCCGATATTCAACATTTCCTGCAAAAAAACATAGGAATAGATAACGTCAAACATTTATTTTGTTAACAAGCTATTGCAGATGGACAGGGAAGAGTTCTTCAGGATCGAATTTTATATCACTAAATTGTTTGGAATAGAGTGAAAATGCATATCAAATAATATAATGAAAACATTTATTCTTATAGAGGGAGTTAGAAAGCCTTCTGCATGTCAATTAACAAAAATAAATGATATAGTGCAGTAATAATGTCAGATGAAGCAGGGAGAAGCTCGCAATATACACCACTCCATTCAATAAAGAAGTAAAGCTTGAAATAAGTTGCAGTTTGAGTGAAATATATAAACCACTTTTCAATTGCATCCAAGGCCTGATAAGAAACAGGATACTGCTCACAAGTTCTATCATGTACTGGTGCCAAATCAACCAAACCGAAGTAGCCATGTGAGACTAAGGGAGAAAACAATTAGTGTGGGCCAGACTCGTGATCATAGTTGATACTAGTATTTTACTAGTCTTTGCATTTCCTTTCAAGTAGGTGATGATGAATATATATATATATATATATTTAAGGTAATGTTGTATGAGGGAACTATGCTAAATTTTTTTAGGTGAATATAAGGCAACCGCTGGAACTAGATATGAGAGCCTTGTCTCTTGTTGGTATCTACCCCTAGAACTATGTAAAAATTGTTCCCCCAACCTTCTCCAGTCCCTCCTAGTTCCTCAGGAGGTTCCCCGCATGTCGTACACGATAGTAGCACATCCAGTGCATCATTTAAGTCGTACAATCCTTCAATGTGTTGTCTAGTGTCATAGTATCCGCAAATATGAGTCGCTGATTATTTTTTTTCCCACTCTGAGGCATGGTTCAGAATTGTCCGGACCGCATAGTCCTGCATTCGATTCTTTGGGTTTTTCCACCCTCCTATTTCGTCACACCAGGACCCGAACGCCACCCCTTTAGATAGAACACACCCAATCGAATCTTCATGCGCTCCTACCACACTTAATCGATACTCCTCCACTGGCAATCCTACTTTTCTCGGATGAGGTCTTTCCCACAGTCGAGCTCTTCAACAACACTGCCTTCATAACCACCATAATTTTTGACAATCCCCCCTTGCATGCTAGCTTGAGTCTCCAAGCAGGATACCCAATCCAGAACTACCTGCATCCAACAGACTCCTGTTAGTCACCATCACATTTCATGCCCTACATCCTCTCCATGGTCGACCGCATAGAAGAACTAGCTCTCACAATGACCTCCCTCCATAATCATAAGGATCATATAGAGACAATACAGTTTGATCTCCAAGTTTATGTGTAGGAGATTTACACCCTCCACATTGGTTTCCCAACTCCACCACTGACAACACCCGCAACCCTGACCCATAACCATTGACATTCAACCTTTCAAAACTGCTGAGCTGGTCTTCTTCCTCCAACCCAACGTCAGCGCTCACCCCTCACACTTTCAACACCTCAACATTCTAGTACCCAATGAGAGCAATCCCTTAGGGAGGATTGCTCATGCTGAGTAATTTTTTGAGTGGCATAGCACCACACAAATTCAAAAAGCCACTATATCCACTATCCATATGGAGGGATCTAATCCACAATAGCATGGGCATTATCCAACAAGGAGTATGATAGTCGTCAAGAAAGCATTGCTTTCGAACAACTTGGGAAAGTTCAACAAGCGGAGTTAGAAATCTACATTGTCAATTTCATTGAAGTATCCACACATGTTCCAGGGCTCAAGGTCAACCACTACTAAGCTACTTCATCACTGGGTTACAACACCACATTCAAGCATGTCTTTGCGTCCTCAATCTTGACACTCATTCTCGAGCAATGGAGCAGATCCTTTTTTTAAGACGAAGATTTCTATGCCCTACAAAGCACTACTATGCCCAATTATGAACCTCCAAAATCGTTGCACCAACCTTGCTCGTGCATCTACCATTTCCCCGTCAATCTTACATATCAATCAATTTGAACCTTTATCACAACCATCTCTATCGGTAAACAATCTTCCATCACCCCCTACCGTATCTTCACCAAATAGATTACATGGCCCCAACATCTACCCCACCAAGAGTACCTCGACTACATCATGGCTTCTACTCCTGCTACAAATAACCCTACTCATCTACACACAATGCCCAAGTAAATAATTATGTATGATGATTAGTGCCAAAGACGAGGATGTTACCATTGTTGGCTTTGAAGCTCATGAGCATGATGATGGTCCATCCTTGACTCGACTGTGAGGGCAATCAGGTAGGGATTATTGAAGAATCACATGTGACTAAGAAAGATGTGACGGCTAGTGTAGAACAAACTCTTGATCATAGTTGGCAGTAGTGTTTCTATTTCATTGGTAGGTCTTGATGTTTTTTTTCAAAACCTGTATATATGAGATAATGTAAGAGGAAACTATGTTAATTTTTGTCGAAGGGAAAAAAATGAGTTCTAAGATTTCGGACAAGAGGCTTAGCTCTTGTTGAAAACTGCCTCCAACTACATAAAATATTATCGTTGAATTATTGAATGCACATCTTAAACACGCGCCATAAGGTATGAGACCATACAATTAACTAGACAAGCCTTATCATAATAATTGAATGAGTTTATAGGTAACAAGGACTGAAGGAATAAAATCACAGTTCAACTTGAAATGAATAACAATTATCAATGAGTATGATTCAAGTACTACAGGTCAAACTACACAGATTAAAATTAAGTCGATTAGATGAGGCATGCAATAGTAGATATGTCAAGGCAAGAGGATTGTGGGAAAAGAGTTGGAGGTGAAAAATAAAATAACTAAGGACATAGAGAAAAACAGCCATGAACTAGACAAATATGCATTATGCATTGGCCGGGAAAATAAACCAATACTGATAACACCTTTCAATTCGAATTAGAGAAACTGCTTCTAGTTCAAAAAAACATTTCAAACATTCATGATTTGTATGTGAACAATAGAAGCAATGCTCATAAACCAAAGTTTACATTTAAGTGGTAGTTTAATCCTAATTGATATATGGACATTAAAAAAAGTTAGATTTCGCGATTTCAACTATTCCCTGTGAATCCTCCTCGAAGTATTTTTTATTGAATGGCACATTAGCTGTTCACTATATTTCATGTAGCTTATTTTACAAATTTTAGCGATGATACCATTGATAATATGTTTTTCTCTAATACAAGTATTTATTAGTGGACCATTCCTGCCAACATTTACAACATATCTACTTTAACATTCTCAATTTTGAACCCAAAGTTCGAGAAGATTGACTTGTTCTTTATCCCTAGAATCCATATAACTTCTTGAATTTATGTGTGCAAAAATCCGAGTAGCGGGTTCATTTGTTTGACTGGACCCTTATGGGCCTATTTAGATATTTTAATTATGTGAGTATGAGTTGTATCCTTATATAAAGGAAGGGCATGTGTGTATCTTCATCATTTCTCTAAGGTTTGGAATCAGGCTCAACTTGGGTGAGAAAACCAACCCTCAAATTTTTATTGGCGGGAGCATCTCTCGCGAGTTTGTATACTAGTGTTTGTTTTCCTACCAACCCTCAAATTTCTATTGGCGGGAGCATCACTCGAAAGTTTGTATACTAGTGTTTGCTTTCCTACCCACGTTCCGTCTGAGTCACGAGTACTGATCCAGCATACCGCTATGCCGCCCGTAGAAACCTCGAGCCCTACATAAACCATGCCTTACTATGAGTTCCAACACTGCAAAACGTGGCCATGCCGCTCCTTCCATCATGCGTTGATTCGTTCTCAAACACAAGTTCTGAACACCATTTGCTCACGTCTTTGCGGAGCCTGATATCTGTTTTTTGCCTCATTTCAAAGGAAATTATTGCCAGAAACAATTACGCCGTGGCTCTTCATTGGTCCAGCATACCCAACCATCCTAAAGTTTTCTCGAATAAGCCTCACGTGTGTCTGATGACTCCAACTAGCACAATTATCTTGCTTCTTTGTTCCGATCGCGATAGATCGACTCCGTGCGACTATGAGTTCTCAGTTTGTATTGAACTCCCAAGCCAACCTGATGCAGGACGGCGCGTAGGGTTTGCGCGTCTGTCAACTTTTTTCAAAGAAACCCTACATGCATGAAATGAATAATTGAATTTTAAAAAAAAAAATGGAGCGGTCGTTGCGCAGATTTTATGAAATTAAGAAACGTTTTTTAAGCACAAAAAAAACTATTTTGTTAAAAAAAAATTTATTAAAAAAATGGTTCGATTCTAAAATCCAGGGAAGAAAGTTCGCATCGTTCTGTCCCCTTGTCATAGCAAAACGAAAATCGTGAACTCCAAATGCGTTTCTGTTTGGAGTTTTCGACATAGCGTTTGCTGACAAAATTCGGGTGAAAATCCAACAATGAATCTAAAATCCTCAGAGAAAATGTAGACAACACATAAAGGAGGGGGAAGAATCAAGTTACTCATGAAAAGAGACGACTTTCCGTATTCGAAGTCGATGGCGATCCCGCGAGGAACTCCTCGTCACCTTCGATCTCCCGCTCTGAGTCCAGCCGCTATCATACACTGGCACCAAGGAGAAATTTCACCCACTCTCACACGAAAGTGGTTCCACGAAATCTCGAACACTCAACAGTGTAAGAAAACCACAAACTAAACAATCTAAAATTCACTTGCTCTCACACAAGAGGCTCCATGAAATCTCAATCACTCAAGATGGATCCACAAAATCTTAAAACCCCTAAACTAATCTAATCCTTTTACTGTTCACGGGAGTAAACAGTTGCAAGCACAGACAGTGGAGAGAAAATGATATTGTGATTGATTAAAAACATCGGTCCCTTACTCATACATATACTCGAGTAAGAGAAAAACTAAAACAAGGGAAAAGACAAACCTAGGGTGAGAAATAGAAAAAGACTAAACGACTTGATAATAACATTTCACAACTCTCCCCCTCAAGTCGAAAGGAAGATATCAGTCATCCCAAACTTTTGGATATCATCGGTAAACACATCACACCCCAAGATTTTGGTGAACACATCGACCAGCCGATCCCTGGAATGAACAAACGGAGTAACAACTGTTTTCTTATCCAAGTGATCTTTAATAAAGTGCTGATACACTTCAACATGCTTTGTCCGGTCATGTTGGACCGGGTTGTGAGCAATATTAATGGCGGTCTTATTGTCACAAAATAAGGAAAAAGGGACTGTCACAGAGAAACCAAGATCATGTAACACAGTACGCAGCGATAATCCCTCACATAAGCCTTGGGACATGGCACGATATTATGCCTCTGCACTTGACCTGGCCACCACATTCTGCTTCTTGCCCCGCCACGTTACGAGGTTACCACCAATAAAGGAGTAGTATCCTGTTGTGGATTTTCTGTCATCCTGGCAACCAGCACAATCAGCGTCAATAAAAACCTCAATCTCCAAGTTGTTGTTCCCAGAGAATAAGAGGTCGCGACCCAGAGCTATCTATAAATACCGCAGTAGACGATACGCCGCTTCTTGATGTCTGATTCTAGGAGAATGCATATATCTGCTAAGAATACCAACTGCATACGTAATGTCAGGACGTGTGTGGGATAGATATATCGGTTTTCCGACAAATATTTGGTAACGTGATACATTCGCGTGATCACCATCACCATCTTCATCAATCCTGTGATTTTGCTCCATAGGGATGTTCGCAGGAACACAACCAAACATACTAGTTTCTTTTAGGAGATCCAATATGTACTTTCGTTGGGATATAAAGATACCCCGCCCAGATCTAACCGCTTCGATACCCAGGAAATACCATAATCTTCCCAAGTCTTTTACTTCAAATTCAGCAATAGGAGGGTCTTGATGTTGGCAATCTCCTCTGTATCATTTTCAGTGATCACGATGTCAACCATGTAAACAATAAGAACCACAACACGCTGGTCATGTCTCCGGATAAACATGGTATGATCAGATTGGGCTTGCTTGTACCCAAACATGAGCATTGATGTGAGAAATCTACCAAACCAGGCCCTAGGAGATTGCTTCAGACCATATAACAATTTCCTTAGGCGGCAGACAAGCCCTTCAGCTCATTTCTCACAAAACTAGGAGGGAATTTCATGTACACCTCCTCCTCAAGCTCACCATGAAGAAACACATTTTTCACGTCTAGTTGATGAAATTCACAATCCAGGCAAGTTGCACATAATAACAAAACCCGAATATAGTCCATCTTTGCTACAGAAGCAAAAGTATTCTGAAAATCAACTCCTTGAGTCTGGGTGTATCCTTAGGCAACAAGACGCGCTTTGTACCGTTTCACCTTGCCATCTTGGTTCTGCTTAACAGAGAAGACCCACCGGGAACCTATAGCTTTGTTTTCTGAAGGGAGAGCATAGATATCCCACATATGATTTTTATCCAAGGCGGACATCTCATCTCGCATAGCCCGTGTCCAAGCAGATATCTCCAAAGCTTCCTGTCATGTCTTAGGAATAACAACTAGAGAAAGGGATGAAACAAAAGTCTAATGAATTGGAGTAAGATGATGATAAGACACATGATTAGAAATCGGATGTTGCGTGCAAGTAGCTTTACCCTTCTTTAGCAAAGCAAGAGGAATATGCAGATCAGCATCATCAGAATATGTGTCCGAAGTCGACACTGATAGGTGGAGCGGTGGTGACCTGTGTACCTGAACGACGCTGGTATACATGAGGAAAAAGAGAAATCATAGTAGAGGAGTCCGGTATCGGGATAGGAGGAGCTATGGGTACCAGAGTGGAATAAGGTGAAGGAATGGAGGAGATGAACGGGAGAAGAGGCAGAGGGATAACAGTAACATCGTCTGTAGTACTACTCTCCCCCTGACGAAAAACATGAGTCGAGGACAGAAAGTAGGAATCTCCCACACGGAAGGTAACATCCATGGTACGGAACATACGCCGGGAGGGGGGTTGATAACAGCGATATCCTTTGTTCGTGGAAGAATATCCCAGGAAGACACAATGTTGAGCCCGAGGGTCAAGTTCAAGCTTGTCAAGGCGACAAGGCGACCAAGGCGTTAAAGGGTGTACGAAGGCGACGCCTAGGCGACGCCTAGGCGACGCCTAGGCGACCAAAGCGTTTAACATGCTCAGTAAAGTGTAACTCCCTTTTAAACAATAACATGCAAAATAATTGGAATGGTTATTTTCACTCTCACTCACATGGGGTAACTGAGCTAAAATCACTCTTCAAATAGTCAATAGTTCTCTACATTATCAACAAAATATAAGCATTCGACAGTAAATATTGAATACCCTAAATAAATTTCTAAATTTCATACAAAGCATCCAAAACCACTACAATGCTAGTGGTCACATAAATAAGTCAACTATGACATTACAAAATTATACTTAAAACAATGTAAAAAATATATGCATTTGAAAAACATGAATGTGGGAGAAAAACACACGTGATTATATCTTTGTTAGTGATGATGTAAGTTGAATTAAATGAAGGTAAAGGTAACACAAAATCACCCATCTGTAGAATAAGATGAGAAAAAGATGATTTAGTTACTAATTTGTGAAGTAATAAAATTATGATATGACATTATGACGTCATTCAAATAGAAACACAATAACATTCAATCACATGCATTGCTCAAAGTGAAGCACATGTTATATATATTTAACAAACATACAGTCATTAAGAAAAATTATCAAAGCATACTCGAGAGAAAACAAGCATACTCGAGAGAAAGTTTTTGCGCCTAGGCGTCCAGGCGTCGCCCTGGGCGCCTAACACAAGTGTTGTTAGGCGTGCATCGCATAGCGCTCTTGTAGGCGCCCGGGCGCCTAGGCGTCGCCTAGGAGACACCTTGATAACATTGGTCAAGTTTTTCACGTTGAGGTTGATGCACATGCACGTAACAGACACACCCAAAGACACGGGGTGAAAAATGGGAAGTATGAACCACGCCAGAGGTGGAGAGACAGGCATGAGGATTAGTAAATGAGAGGATACGAGAAGGAAGACGGTTGATAAGTGTGCAGCAGTAAGCACCGCATCACCCCAATAGGGTTTAGGGAGGTGCATCCTCAATAGGAGACATCGAGCAACCTCAAGGAGATGCCGATTTTTTCGTTCGGCCACTCCGTTCTGAGTAGATGTGTAAGCACATGTTTTCTGGTGGATGATGTTGTGAGAGGTGACGTAAGCGTCAAAGGAACCACGATCATCATACTTCTCTCCATTATCACTTCGAAGAACACAGATAGAGGCATTAAATTGATTTTGCATCATTTTATGAAAGACTTGAAAACAAGGAAAAACATCATTTTTTTAACAGATAAACTCACGTAGTACGCGAGAAACAATCAATAAATGTGACAAACCAGCGAAAACCAGTTAACGATACAATGAGGGACGACCCCCAAACATCAGAATGTATAACATCAAATGGAGTGCAACTAGGAAAAGAAATATGCGAAGAGGTCTGTCGCACATGTTTAGACCGATCACAAATATCACAAGAGAAGTTCTAAAGAAAAGGTAAAAAACAGGAAATAATTTTTGCAAATAAACGGAGGATGAATGTCCTAAACGCAAATGTCAGCGGTGAACATCCTCTGCAATATCAGTAGAACTGGAAAGGGCCTGAGGAAGAGGATGAGTGTCCAGGTAGTACAAGCTGTCACTGCACCTACCACTGCCAATGCTCCGCTTTGTACCCAGTTCCTGAAACACACAAGAATCAGGAAAGAATGTTACAGAGTAGTTAAGACATTTCGTAAGATTGCTGATGGAAAGTAAATTGCGTGGAAAGGAAGGAACATGAAGAACGGAGGAAAGGAATATGGATGGAGAACAAGAGATGTTGCCTTTGCCGGCAACGGAGGACAACGAGTTGTTAACAAAAACAACTTTCTCCTTACCAGACAAAGGAGTATAAGAGGGAAAACCTGATGAAGACCCAGTTATGTGGTGAGTGGACCAAAGTCGAGCACCCATTCAGAAGGTGAGGTGGTGGTGGCAGCATGAGCACTAGGCATAGCAACGGTGACAAGAGAAGTAGAGCTTCCAATGACCAGATCGAGCTGAGAGTGAAGCAGGCAGCGAAAAGCATCCAAATCCTGTGCTGTAAGAGAGGAGGAAGCCGAAGACTGAGACTCATCATAGACATCAGTAGTGTAAGCAGCGTCATGAGAACGATAGCCACTGTATCTATGGCCCCCACGGCAAAGTCCATGACCCCGACCACGACCACGACCAGGAGGTGTCAGATGCGGATGAAGTTTGAAACAAGCCTCCTGAGAGTGTCCCCTTCGACCACAGTAATCGCAGATAGGCACAAAAGATGCAGGAGTAGGAATGGAATGGAGACAAAACATGGTCATAACCTGGGAACTTGCGGCAGTCTCGTCAGAACCATGTTGAACGCCTCCCGAAGAGAGAGAAGAGGAAATCGATGGAGAACATGTGTCTGAACCATATCAAATTCCATATTCAATTCCATCAGGAAGACATGAACACGGAAGCGGTCCTCTCATTGCTTTAACAAAACATCATCCGCAGTACACGCTGGAGTGAAACGTGCAAAGTAGTCTAATTCTTGATAAAAGCACTCAAACTCCGAGAAGAATGATGAAACAGTCATCGACCCTTGACGCAACTCCAAAATGTGGCGAGTGAGCTTATAAACCTAGGTGAAACTGCCAATCTGAGAGTATGTTTCACGAGCACGAGTCCAGATCTCGTAAGCTGAGTCCATCAGCATATAACTCTGATAGAGCTTAGGCGACATCGAATGACGGAGGCAGGACACAACTAGAGAGTTGTTAGAATCCAAGCGCTTCTAGGAGGGATCAGACACAGGGGGCTCCGTAATCGTCCCATCGATATAGCCAAACATCTGTTGGCTACATATGACAAGTTGAGCAGCACGAGACCATTCCAGGTAATTTGTGCATCAAGAGGAACCGTGGTAATCTTCAAGGAGCTACAGTGGTCATGGGGATGCTAAGGTTCAACCATCGGAGGCAGGATCACGCTCGGAGAAGAAACCGATGAATCAGGTTCACCCATACCGACACAAGAGCAAGCAGCGGATCAACTCATTTAGGGGCAACGGAACGGGACAGCAGGGCAGCGGCATGGGACAACAGGGCAGCGGCACGGTAGCACAGATCAGAGACACGGCAGCAGCTAGATGGCGGCGTAGAGCTCGATTTTCATAAAGGAGCGGCAGACTGCTTCATGGAGGAATGGCGGCGGCGTTCCTCTCAGCAGACAGCAAGAATGTCGCCCGGCATCGCGATGGTCGCGTGCAGAGAAGGAGCGACGGTGGAGTCGTGACGATCGCGTACAGAGGGAGTGGCGGTGGAGTCGCGACGCAAGGGGAGGAGCGGCAGCAAGTTCGATCCGGCTGCGTGTTCGATCCGAACGGGAGAAGGCGGAACGAGAGGCTAGGGCACGGGATTGCTCTGATACCAAGTGGAGAGAAAATGACATTGTGATTGATTAAAAACACCGGTCCCTTACTCATACATATACTTGAGCAAGGGAAAAACTAAAACAAGGGAAAAGACAAAACTACTTCAACCAGGGGTGAGAAATAAAAAAAGACTAAACAACTTGATAATAACATTTCACAACTCAGACTACCCTATCTCCTAACTCACAGCAACTAAATCAACTATTCCCTGTGCAGGAAATACCAAACTCTAGCCAGCAACTAAATCAACGACTTGATAATTACATAATTTGCAAATGACACAATACAACATTCAGGGCCGGTAGAGATCCGGTCGGGTGCGGCGTCGGACACTTTTGCGTTGACCTGATCTAGGCTGGTCTACACAAACTCTCCCCCTCTCGAAATCACTCATCTCTGGTGAGTGTTCCGAGCGGTAGTGTTGTACAAGATCAGCATCCATGCGCTCTAATTCATCGGTCAAGACCCATCTGATCTCGGTCTCTGGTATGTCATGCCAACGAACCAAGTATCGCTGAAAACCACCATCAGTAGTGGTCATTGTCTCATCGTCCAATATTTCCTCAGGAACTAAAACCTATCGTGGAATCCTGTCAGCGGCTCTGTGAACTAGTAAAGAAGAATCTTCTAGTGTCTTATGCTCAGCCTGAAAACTGTCAGTAGAAAATGGTGGAATTGGGGGTGGTGTGCCAGTAGAGGGATGAAAATCAGTATGTCCTGAATGTGGCTCCTCACTAGCACTCACCAACCCAGAAGAATCAAATGGAGGGAAAATCTAAACACTAATGCGGAAAATCGTGAAATAAAGTCAGATCGACTACGTTAAAAATAGGATTTGCTCCCCAAACAGAATGCATCTATAGTTCATACGCATTTTGGCCAATCCGTTTTACTACTCGAAAGGGTCCAATCCTACGATCAGCTAGATTCTTTACGGTACCCGATGGTAACCGTTCCGGATTTAGCCGAACCATAACCAAGTCATCCACTTTAAAACTAGCAACTATTTTGTGCTTGTTAGCTTGAGTTGCGTATAAATCATAAGCACTATGCAACTTCCGCTCAATCTCTTTATGCAAATCATGCAAATGCAATGCATACTCATGTACAAACTGGCTAGTCCTAAAAGTGGGTGGTAGTGGTGCTAAATCTAATGACACTCATGCAGTGTGAACAAGAATAACCTCATTAGGTGATAAACCCGTGGATCTATTCTTCGAATTATTATACGTCAACTGTGTGTGGGGAAGAATTAGATCCCAATTTCCCTAGTGATCTCCAACCAAACAACGCAGTAAATTTCCTAAACTCTTATTCACAACCTCAGTTTGACCGTCGATCTGCAGATGGTAGGCGGTCGAAAATAGAATTTTAGTTCTTAATAGTCTCCAGAGTGACTTCAAAAAGTAGCTGGTGAACTTAACATCTCGATCCGTAACGATAGTCTTAGGTATCCATCGATGTGTGACAACCTCTTTATAACAAATGCAAGTTATATGAGAGACGTCATCGATTTTGTTACAGGAGATGAAATACACAATTTTAGAGAACCGATCGACCACTACAAGAATGGAATCGTGCTTCCTAAAAGTGTGCGGCGCCCCAAGCACAAAATCCATACAAACATCATCCCAAGGAATACTGGGCACGGGTAAAGGTCTGTATAACCCAGCGGGTTGTTTATTTCCCTTCATTACCTGACAAGTGCGCTAGTTACTGACAATTTGTGCGATAACCCGCTTCATCCCGGGCCAATAGAATCGCTCCTCTACTAAGGTTATCGTCTTATCACGTCCAAAGTGTCTACCTAAGCCTCTGTCATGTAATTCCCATACAATAAAATTTCGCAATGAATTGCAGGGGATACACAGATGGGTTCCATGAAACAAATATTTGTCTCGAATAAGATAATCGGTCTCATCGTGATAGGGATCTGAATGTATCGCATCATAGATACCACTATAATCAGGACAACTAGAAAAGTCATCCTTGACACGCTCAAATCCTATCACCTTAGTGTGCATCTGTCATAATACGAGGGTGACTCGATTAAGGGTGTCGGCAACCCTATTTTTCGTTCCCTTACAATGCTTGAGAACGAAGGTACGCTCTGTAAATATGATACCCACTTAGCCTGTCGAGGGTTCAACTTCTGTTGCAAATTGATATAGCGTAACGTATGATGATCAGAGCGGAGGACAAACTCCTTAGGCAACAGATAATGCCTCCAATGACGTAACGTTTGTACAATCGCATAGAACTTGCGCACATAGTTGGAATAATTCAGCTTTGGGACTGAGAGCTCTTCACTGAAAATTCCAACCGGGTGACCCTCTCCACTAAGTACACCTTTTATCCCAACTCCTGAGTCATCACAACATACCTTAAACACTTGACTGAAATCAGGGAATCTCAAAACAGGTGCAGTGGACATCTTATTCTTGATAATCTCAAAGGCTCTAGCTGTCAATAATGTGAACCGAAAACTTCTCTTCTTCGTACACTATGTGACTAACGTCATAATCGTACTGAAGTTCTTAATAATTCGACGATAAAACGTGATAGTCCATGAAAACTACGGACATCGTGAATGTTCTGAGGGGTAGGCAACTCACAAATTGCACGAACTTTCTCAGGATCCATAGTGATGCCAGCGAAGCTCACTATATATCCAAGAAAGATAACAGACTCAGTCATAAAAACACACTTTTTCAAATTGATATACAGTTGCTCGGCTCACAGGAGCTTGAAGATAGTACGTAGGTGAATCAAGTGCTCACTCGCAGTCCGACTGTATATAAAAATATCGTCGAAATAGACTACTACGAACTTCCCTATATAAGGCCTGAAGACCTGGGTCATCATTCGAGCGAAAGTACTAGGGGCATTGGATAACCCAAAGGGCATCACAAGCCACTCATAAGGCCATCCTTGACTTGAAGGCAATCTTTTACTCATCTCCTTCGCGTATACGAATCTGATGATAATCGCTGCGAAGGTCAATCTTAGAGAAGATCGTGTCTCCAGTCAACATGTCCAACATGTCATCTAGTCGGGGTATCGGGGTATCGGGAATCGGTATTTCACAGTGATCTTGTTGACAGCACGACTGTCAATGCACATACGCTAAGTACCATCCTCTTTCGGGGCAAGGAGGGAAGGCACCACACATGGACTAAAGCAATGACGAATAAAGCTCAGCCGGAAGCTCATAGGAGGTAACTCAGCCGGAAGCTCATCAGGGTGCATATCCTAGAACTCCTCTAAGAGTCTCCTAGCAGGTATAGGAATAGACTCGTACCTCTCTAATAGCTCAGATGCATGTAAGACCACTGAGGCATAATAGAATCCACCATCAAAACTCTCTCTATGGAACTCAGTGCCTCTTATAATGCTAAGAGTCTTTTTCCATTCAATGGGAGGAAGAGATTCTTTCGCACTATCTCTCATGTGAGATGTTGGTGCTGGAGGTCGCACCAGATTCAACACTACTCTCTTTCCGTCACGTAGAAAGGAGCAAGTGTAAGATTTGTCATGTATGAGAACATCTTGGTCGTATAACCAAGGTCTTACTATTAATACGTGGCACACATCCTTATGCATAACGTCATACTAAATTTTATCGGAGTAGGGACTGATAGTGATGGGCACTAAACATCGTTTAGTTACTGATAATGTAGTCTTGGTGACCCAAGCTACCTGAAATGGGGATAGGTGCGTCTCAGCAGTGAGTCTCATGCGGGTTTTAAAGCTGTCTCAGCGATCACATTCATACAACTCCCGCTATCTACTACTAAACAACACACCTTCTTCCTAGCCTTGAAGTAGGCCTGGAAGATGTTCGTCCGCCAATAATCGGCTGATTCTTTTGGTGTAGATAACATACATCTCACCACTAAAATGTCTGGATCTATCTCCTCATCACTAGGCGTACCGTACACTTCATCGTTCAATACGTGTGAGTCCCTCTCAACTAGAGCTTCATCTACAGGCTCATCCTCCTCAGTCACCTCATGAATAACTAGCGTGTCTTTCCTCTTGGGACAATCCCTGGATATATGGTCCATCTGTTGACACTCATAACATCGGATCTGTGAAGGGGTCACAGTTCCCATGAGGGACTTCCCTTTTTGATCTCTCGTATAAGTCGAGGTAGGCTTTGACGTACTCTCCTTATCTTTCGGTTCTTCTTTCTTGTAAGGGGTATTCGTTTTGTTTTGAGGTTTAAACCGGGAGGTTCTCTTTTGATGTTCTTCTATATTGATGGCGATAGATATAGTTTCAGCAAAGGAATAGTGTCCATATCGAATCAACTCATCACGGATCTCAGATCGCAATCCACACTTAAATTTAGATAAGGTGTCACATGGGTGTTCGATTACGTTGCACGTAATCTCAAGATCCTTCATCTCAGCTAAATAATCAGAAACTGATTTGGACCCTTGACGTAAAGATGTCAACTCGTCTCATAGACGGCTCTGGTAGTGTTGGGGAATGTACTTCTCCTCCATTATGGCTTTCGTGTGTGTCCAATGTGTAATAGGAGGGCACAGACAACCATTCCTCTCTAGACTACACTCCTCCCATATCCAAAAGATTTTCACGCGCACAGACAACCACATCTTTGCAAACCGAACCTTTTGGTGTTCCGTCATACGATACCACTCAAAATAGATTTTTATGTCTATAACCCAGTCTGAAAAGATCTTACAATCCATAGAACCATCATAAAGTGGCGGATTGAGTTTCACTACTCGTATAAGATCAGGTCGCCTATCCCGGGGAGGATAGTCATAATCATTATCGTAAGGATCCCGAATGTCTCGACGCCGTAGGGGTGGCGGTCAATGTCAATCTCTCTGTCGATCATCACGATGTATAGTCGGTATAGGCCGACGATGGTCTCGAGGATGCTCTTCTCTAGTTATGTCATTATAGGGTCTCTCCTAATATTGATCCCGAGTACCTATGAAAGGCTTTCGTTGGGGTTTAGAAAAATTTCTCGGGAAATTCGTACCCTGATCGTACTCAAAGTCAAACTTATCTAAGAGATTTCTAACCTTTTCCTCAAAAAGAGGGTTTCTCCTAAGTGCAGACATTTCTCCATAAGGTGGTGGGACATCGTAATGGGGTCGCACGGAATGCTCATCTCGAATTGAAGGTGACATTGACGCTCGAGGGGGTACTTCTAGTCTATTCTCTCTAACACTAAGATTTTCGAACCCTTATCGCATGGAAATGTTCAACTCACCTATTTGGTAGGCGAATGGTAGAAATCACGGGGGTGGTTCGTTCCCTTCGTCTCCACGACTCAGTTGACCATGTTCAACTCGACACATCTCGGAGTTGACCTCGTGAGGGTGTTTAGGTAGTGAAATGTGGTGTTATGAACTCATACTGACTAACCAATCACTACGCAGATGCATACAAACAGACAATAAAAGACAAATGTAATATGATGCTAAAATAAAAATTTATTTCTTTTTCCCCTTTTTTTGAAAATGTTATGTTATGCGGGTTCTTATTCTACACAGGGTGGATCCCGAAACTCTGAAAAATTTCGGAACCTGACTCTGATACAAAATTGATGGAGGTCGGCGTGTAGGGTTTGCGCGGCTGTCGGTTTTTTTCTAAGAAACCCTAAATACACGCAATGAATAATTGAATTTTACAAAAAATATTTGGAGCGGTTGTTGCGCAGACTTTATGAAATTAAACGTCTGATTTTCTTAAAAAAAATGGTTCGATTCTAAACCCAGGGAAGGAAGTTCACAACTTTCGTTCTGTCCCCTTGTCGTAGCAAAACGGAAATCATGAACTTCAAATACGTTTCCATTTGGAGTTTTTGACGTAGAGTTTGTTGACAAAATTCGGGCGAAAACCCAGCAATGAATCTAAAATATTCAAAGAAAATGTAGACGCTCACAAAGGAGGGGGAAGAATCAAGTTACCCACGGAAAGAAACGTCTTTCCGTATTCGAAGTCGATGACGATCTCGCGAGAAACTTCTCGTCACCTTCGATCTCCCGCTCCGAGGCCAGCCGCTATCGCACACGGGCACCAAGGAGAAATTTCACTCACTCCCACACGAAAGTGGTTCCACAGATTAGACTACCCTATCTCCTAACTCATAACAACTAAATCAACTATTCCCTGTGCAGGAAATACCAAACTCCAAACAGTACTTCCCATGGTTCATCCTCTCTATTTTAATCGAAATAAACAGCAAAATTGGTTTCCTAAGCTCAAGCACAGTAAAGTTGATTTTACTATTCATCGCCTTCTAGCTTTCAACGAGAATCAAACTCACAGCAGGTAATCAATACATTCATATATTCATCAATCACTCCAAAAAACGATTACAGAGAGGCCCTTTTATATGGTAAAGTGAAAACAAAAAAGAGAATTGAAAAACATCTGTTAATTCTAAAAAAAAAATTTCAATTCTGCCTGGACGGCCATGGAGGAAACTCGTTGGGTGAAACCGCAGAAACTACCCAAGGAGGTTCTTCATGGGTGCGGACGTAGCCGACGGGCCCGTGCTGGCGTCGTGGTGTGACTTTCACCGTGAATCCTGCTTGAGTTGAGGGCGAAAATGGCGGAACCCTATATCTGCGGGGGAAGTTCTGTGTGAGATCGGGCGGAAGATGAACAGTGGGATCTGGCCAGCTTTAATAAAGAGGAGTGAACCGGTTAATTCTAAACTTAATATATTTTTATATATATAATTGTGTATATATATAAATATATATTTATAAGTGTTATATTATATATATATATTGATAAATTTATACATATATATATATATATCAAAAATACTTACATAATTTGCAAATGACACAATGCAACATTCAGGGCCGTTAGAGATCCGGTAGGGCGCGGCGTCAAGCACTTTTGCGTCGACCTGATCTGGACTGCTCTCCACCACAACAGATCAGGACCCAATAACTCCAGCGATATATTACAAGTCCCTCACTTTGTCACAAACTCGTGCATAGGAATGAGTCACCAAACAATATGCGTCAAAGGAAGCGGATATGGGTGGGAATGTTGTTTCCCCATTGATCCTCGGTGGAGGCATTTAATGGGGTCAATAATTGGATCTTTTTTGGGGTGTCTCCCCAAGTGGCGGCGCCAATGAGCGTAGTGATAGATGAACATGTTTGTGGAGCAAAAGAGGACCAAAGGTCAGCTAGACTGGGTGTACACACATCCAAAACATGTGTTGTGAAACAGGCGCTTGATGATTGTTGTATTCAGCAGTCGCGCTACTATCTCCAGTGAAAGCTTTGCTATTTAGTCCTAGGGGTGTTGCGGCTCTGCTGGGAAGTGGTCGATGATCAGAAGAAAGCCAGGGGATGCATGTTGGGGGTGTCTCCCTTGAGGTGTGAGAGATTGGGTCAGCGGGTGGAAGGAGCGAGACACTTATAACCTCAAGATGCCAAAACAAAATTGTTGATCAAGCATGTCCGATTCAAACACAAACACGAGTATAAAAACAGTCTCAAATCAATTGAAAAGCTTGCATTCTGAACCAACCTATGCCTATATATAAATGCGAACATAATGAAATAACAAATGTACGACAAATAGAAATAAATGAAAAATAAAATCGGATCTCGGTGTAATGGCGCCTCATTGTCATCTCCCCGCCTTTCATATAGGCACACAGCTTACTTGACCGTGCCTTTTAAAACGTTCCAAAAATATTTGTGTACCCTCTAAAGTGCCTATTCTACACCCTCATGAGTGCGGTTGTGGTGTTGATGATAAGAGGAACGATGGGTGATATCAACAGGAGCCGAATTAACACCTCTATATAGTTCCACTGACTAGGAGTTCCTCTTATCTCTATCCGCACTTGTATCTGCCCTAGGATGGGGTTGGAGTTCCCCTCTTCCTAGATGGTCTTGAATAGTGCCATGTTTTGGCAAGCGTGTTCACCTTCCTCGTCGCGGAGGCAAAGAAGTGTTCACCGCTCCGTTGAGCTTCCCAACTTTAGTACTTGACTGCAAATCAAACCCCTAGAGTTGGCTGATCCAGTGTTGTTGTGGGAGGTAGTCAACTTCTGCTCCAGGAGATATTTAAAGTTGTAGTGATCTTTTCTACTTTTGAAAAGCACCTCATAAGAAAGGATCCAATGTCATATTGCCTTCACTAATCCGATCAATTCCTACTTTCAAGCAGACAGCTTCATGCGATGTGTCGCAAATATGCGGCTGAAGAATGTGAATTGGGTGCTCCTGCTGTTCCAAGAGTACTCCAATTCCTTTCCCCGATGCACCAAACTCCAACATGAAATCTTTCATGAAGTTGGAAAGTTGTATACGAGATGGATAAGAGGGCCTCCTACAAGGCAAGAAATGTCTTCCTCCTACGATGCCCATTGAAACCCATTCTTCTTGAGGAGACTCATAAGAGGAAAGCAATCAACCCGTGGCTCTAAATGAACCTACGACAATAGTTGAACAAGCCCAATAAGTCGCACTGCCTTTGGGACTAAGGCTCTGTTTGGTGCGGTAAAGAGACTGGAGAAGCAGTGGTAGGAAGCAGTGGAGGAATAATCGAGAGTGGTGACAGAATATATGAAACTGTTTGTAACAGCCTCAATCACAATAATAATAATCATAATAATAATAATAATATAAAGAAAAAGAAAAACCTAACCTTCCCTCTTAAGACCGAGATCGAGCCAACCCCCATTCTATTCCCGTCTCCCGCAAGCTGCAGCCCCGCCTCCGCGAATACTGCGACTCGCCGCTCCCAATCTTGCCTCCGGCTGTCCCGATCCCCCTCCCCGTGGTCGAAAACCGCCTCCTGTAGGGTCGGTGCCTCTTCCTCTTGCTTCTGTCGCCCCGTCTTGCTCTCCCAGTCCTCCTAGGAGCCGGCAACCGCCTCCTTAAGGGCCGACAGTCCTTCCTCCTCCTGGAGCCAACCACAGCAACCCTTCCTCCTTTCCCTCCAAGTGAAGGCAGCCTTCCATCCCTCTCCCACTGCGTTTTGGCCGGTGGTTTGCAAGGGGGTCACCTAGGGTTTTTCTCGGACCCTCCTTTCCTCGAATTTTTGAGTCCGATTTCGATCTCTTGGGTTAGGAATTCTTCTTTCTCCCTCTATTCAGAATTTATTTTATATGGTTGTTAGTGTTCGTTTTCCAACAATATTATTGGTGTCGATCAACTTGTGTTCGTCGTGCAATCGACTAACCCTTGTTGTATTTGTGTTTTTTCGGTACCGTTCGTCGCTCTAATTGGCAGTTCGTGAAGAAGCCCTCTCCGATTTAGGGTTTCTGTCACCCAAGAGCCGCCGAGTCCCTGAACCTTCGTGGTAACCCCCTCTCCCCTTGCTTTCGAGGGAGGTAATTCTCTAAACAACCATATATGTACATCTTTGCAATTATTATAATGTCAGTGCAAGCGTAGAAAAATATGTATGTCTTTTTGATTGCGTGATCTTAAGCAGGTCGATCTAAGACTCCTAAGTTTTTGCTGGCTCCGTCTAGCCGCCGCCATCCGTTCAGCTTCACCTGAAGGCAAGTAGAGAAATCTCTCTCGCTTGCAACGTGAAATTCAATTTATAATTATTCTTATATTATGAAATGTTTACTCTTATAGATCGGGGTCTTGTGTTTATGACATGTCTAGATGTGTTAGGAATCTTCAAGACAAGAATCTCCAATTCACTAATTGTCATAGACAAACACTGAAAGGAGATGTCGATTTAATGTGACGCTTTGAATCGAGCTCCCACCGGACTGGTAACGGAAACCAATAAATGGTCATTGCAAGCACCGTGCTGATAAGCCTTGCAATTAAACTTAAATTAGAATCATTTGCATCAAATTGAGACGCGTACCATTTTCATTGTTACCGCTTATGTCATTGCGTGAATGGAATTTAGGCTAACTCCGGAGTAGGCTAGAGTATAACTAAGCATCAGTTAGTTGTTTTCCTTTCTCTTGTTTCCTCTACTTAAACAGCAGAATATTAATGTGCTTACTTTTAGTTTTCATGTTCTGAGACATTTTTCTTCGGTTTGAATTTTACCTTCGGGTTCGTGACAACGCCGCCTGCTCCCTGAGCTGCTCTTCGTTCAGCTACCGCTTGCTCAGAGGTTTACTATTTTGTAGTTGTTACATCAGGTTTTATGTATTTGTTTTCTTTTACCGTCAGATCTGTTATCATGTACTAGTTATTGTCAGCCATTTTCTTTTGTATCGTGGACAACTACTAGAATTTTCATTGATGTACACGATCATTTTATTTATTACATGTTTACCACTGCGGTCTATTACATTTACATTTTTCTTCAGCACTGTGTGTGACATTGATTTTATTGTTTAAAATGCATGTGCATAAACCCTTCATTGAAGCTTCCGCATATATATACATAAACAACTAAACCTTTTTTTCCAAGATAACTATTTTAAATCTAATATCATATTTCCAGCTCCTGCCTAGCAGATATGGAAGTTACTTTTGTCCATGCATGCGACATCACAACCCGCCCGTAGCGCACTCTGATAAATGTTGTCTGACGGGTCGTGACAGTTGATATCAGAGGGAGGTTGAGCATCTATAAATAAAGTACTTTTTTTATTAGCAAATATTTTGAACTTTATTATAAAAATAAATATACATGCATAATTTCTTCACTCACTTGTCATAATCTGTTGTTCGCGGCTGAAACATGCATACACTCACTTATAAGCATGAGTAGTATGCACACGAATGTTAAGGGGTTATGGACAAACTTACTATTTTTGTGGATATGAATTTCCACTATGATACACACCGCTTGCGAATATTAAATTGTATGAGCTGTTTAATATTTTCAAGTGTGCTGACATTAGAATCATAATATGCATGATATGTTAAGTGATATGGGCGCTTAACATAACATGTGTATCCGTTCATGAACATTTTTAAGAATGCATTCTAGGCATGATGACATTGCATGCATAACATAACTCAATGCACAAGTGTTAAGTTAAGAACAACAGATGGTGATTATACACACAAATTTATGAATTGTTTTGGCATTGTATGTGATTCATTATTGCATTTAAGGTTGTGAAGATCGAGATCTTACTTAGGATCGGGAGGCATCCCTAAGATCGTAAAATGTAGTATCGACACGGATCGCAAGATCGTATTATAATAAAAATTAAAAAAATTATACACATTAGAAGAATTATTTTTATAAAACAAAAGCATCAAAAAAATGTAAAACAAAAGCATCAAAAAAATGTAAAACAAAAGCATGAGAAATATGTAACAATAAAACATTCGACAAATATTAATATAAAAGACATTGTAATTAATGTATAGTTGCATACCATACCATCACATAAAAATATAATATTCCAAAAAGACAAACTCAAAAGTGTTCAATTCAACTTTAAATAAAATCACTCAAGTCAAAATTCAAATTTTCCCCAAAAGCATCTTCCTCTCTTTCAACCATCACTTGTACTTCCTCTCCTGCGGCTGCAGCAAGTTATTCAATAAAATCATGAGTATCCAACACCGCTAAATTTGGAGCATCTACTTCATAAGTGTCCCCAAGATCATTCAAATTGTCTTCATCTTCATCTTCAACAATTCACTCATCATCTGAAGGGATATCATCAAAATTGAAATTATCCGTACTCCTTTTTTTCATTTTGCTCAATCTTGAATTTGTCATCACAAAGATGGCATCATTCATGGTCTTTTGCTTTAAGTGATTTCTTCTCTTTGTGTGCACCTAAAAAAAATCAAATAAGTTAATATACATAACATAATTTAAATGTAGCATATAAAAGATTTCTTATTTTTTAAATTATACCATTTAAAGGCACTCCAGTTCCTCTCACATCCAGAGGAACTACATGTCAAGCTTAGCACACGAAGAGCAAATTTCTGAAGCTCTGGATGTTCCTCCCCATATGAATCCCACAACGCCGCTGGAGTTTTGATATTAACTCAAGCTTTGGCAACTATTAATCCAAAAAAATGCCTCTTATTCTTAAAATCTTCAGGCTGCCTACCAATTTTTGTAGTTTCATCTAGATTTCCCGCCGTCATTCTTTCTATATAGTCATATAGTCCACGTTTTACTTCATAATCAGACTTAAATGTAGGACTGTAATGAAATTGGGGGTTCAAATAATAGCCAGCAGCATGCAAGGTTCATGAAGTTGCTTGTCCCATCTTGCATCAATAACATCCCATAAAGGTTGATAACTAAATAATGAAAAAAAATTCAAATAAGTAAAACAAGACACAAATAAATAATGCTACATTTTATTTAAAAACGCTTACTATTTTTCCACACCATCAAAGGTCTATGCAATTTTCTCTTTGGCCCTATCAATTTCCTCATAAATGAATCCCATGGCAGACTTCTCATCTAAATCAACCAAACGAAGCACCTTCATCAATGGATATGCCCCCTTCAAGCAAATAACAATATTCTTCCAAAACTCCCTATCCATAATCACATCGTCAATCAGTTTTCCATCTCTGGAAGCTGCAAACCGACTACCCTTTCATTCCTCTGAGTTAAACATTCTTATTAATGCTAGTTTCTTGTCATGAAGGCATCCCAGAGTTAAGTATGCAATGGCAAAGCGAGTCATTCCTGGCCTCACCAAATCTTTAACTTTTGTAAATTTTTTTAAGATCGATATGAGATTAGTTCTAGAATAAATACAAGTTGTAATTTTCCTCGCCTTTGGAATTGTCTCATGAATATCAATGTTGCAGATGTCGGATGTCGGGGACACGTCAGTTTGGATTTTCATGTTGGTTTTTTATATATCGGGGGATATATCGGGGATATTTCATATATCGGATTTTAATATTTAATTAATTATATATGTAATAAAATGTTATTTTTTAATTTTTATACATATCACAGTACTACCTATTTTACAACATTACCCTTCCACCCAGCCAAGTGATGCTTGAACCGTGTAATTTCGTCATTCACTGTCTGCTTGCAGTAGTTGCACTTGATTCGGTTTGTGTCGTTTGAAACCAGCTTCTCACCAAATGCCCAGAACGGATCTCTACCGGTTGGTACCAGTGATACGGGAACCTCACTAGAACCAGCAGAAGAAGTCATTCTAATAGGACACAAAATGAAAATAATATTAGTTAAATGAAATGAAAAAAATATTTTACATGAATATATCACGAGAAAAATTGCTAGTTGAAAAAAATCAACATCATAAAAGCCCCATAACTCCATTAGATCGTTAGATCTTCAGATATCTTTTATATTATCCATGCAATACTTTATTTATCTAACAAAATTTTGCATTCTCAGTAGTATACTAGTATACAAAGTTATAACTATCATTCAAACTTTCAAAGTATCCAACAAAATGAACAAAGCATTCAAGTATCATTCAAATTTTCAAAGCATCTCACATTTTATTTATTAAAAGCCACAAAGCAGCAGGACAACTACAAATGTGATTGGATATACATGCATCATTGATTGCAAAATGAAGTTGGATAAATAACTATTAATAGGGGTATTTCAAATCATTTGTTGATTAATAAACGTGTCAAATAAAAATAAAGCAGCAACTAATAAGACAAATAAAGCAACAACGCATTCACTATGCTACAACCAAAAAGGCAACCAAAAATAAAATAGCGGACCGACATGTCCGACAACATGTCTCTGGTTCTTTCTTTTAGCCCAGCAAGCACCAAAGAGTAAAACATTAAAGATTAAACTGTTATAATTTTACACTAAACATATTATCTAATATTAACTTTAAAAAAAAATGAATACATTTTACAGTTTTAGTAAATAAAATAATATATACATAATAATCACTTGCATATTTAATTTGTAATAGCCTTGGCAAAACCTCAAAAGTAGCCTCTACAAATAAATCAGGACAAGAATGAACCAGCGAGCAAGGTAAGGAGATGTGATATTTAATTTATAATAGCCTTGGCAAAACCTCAAAAGTAGCCTCTACAAATAAATCAGGACAAGATGAAGTAGCCTCTGCATATTCATTCTTTTTAAAAAGTTAATATTAGATAATATGTTTGATGTAATATTATAGCACTAAAAAAATGAAATGCATAGCGATAGAATGAGAGGGGGAGGTAGGGAGAAGAATGAACCAGCCGAGAGAGCACCAGCGAGAAGGGAGAGGAAAGGACCAGTGAGCTAGAGAGCACCAGAGAACCAAAAAAACAGAGAGCACCAGCGAGCAAGGTGAAGAAAGAACCAGAGAGATAAAGTGCCGACAGCGTGAACGGAGAAGAAAGAACCAGAGAGCACCAGCGAGACGGAAAAAAAAGAACCAGATAACCAGAGAACCAGAGAGCACCAGCGAGAACGGAGAAGAAAGAACCAGAGAGAGAGTGCCGACAGCGCGCGAGAGAGGGAGAGCACCGGAGAATCAGAGAGCCGGAGAGCACCAGCTAGCAGGGAGAAGAAATAACCAGAGAGACAGTGTCGCGACGCGCGCTGGAGAGCTAGGGCAGGAGCGACGGGGAGAGCTAGGGCAGAGCGACGGGGAGAGCTAGGGCAGAGCGGGATGAAGTGAAATGAGCGGGGTCTTGCAAAATGAGAAGGGTCGGTATTATAATTAGAATTAATAAAATAATTTTTTAAATAAATAAAAAAGTAAAATAACGCCCGATATCGGGCGTTATTTGGTGTCGACATGTCGGTTTTAACCGACATGTCGGACCGCTATTTTCAAAACGCAATTAAAAGAAATTGTGTCGGTTTTGTGTCGTTTTTGCTCCCAAACCTTCATGTCGGCCGATATGTTGGACATGTCGGCCGATATCCACAACACTGTCATGATGCACAACTATCTTCTTCTCCATATCCTCTAACATAAAGTCAATGCAGTGCGCGGCACAAGGTGTCCAATACAACTTTTTCCTTTTAGCCATCAACATTTCTCCAGCAGTTTTGCAGTTTGCAGCATTATCTGTCACTACTTGGACAACATTATCTTCACCAACCTCCTCAATAATGTCATCAATCATCTTAAAGATCTTCTCTGCTGTTTTAGTCATATGAGAAACATCGATAGATTTGAGGAAAACTGTTCTCATAGAGCTGTTTATTAAGAAATTTATTAGTGTTCTTCTTTTATTCGTCCACTCATCGGTCATTATTGTGCATCCCAACTTCTTCCAATGAACTCTATGTTCAGCAAGAGTCTCCATTGTCAAATCATACTGTTGCTTCAGATATTTGACCCTAATTTCATGATAAGATGGTGGTTTGAAACTCAATACATGTTTTGAAATAAACTCACACATCTTGTGGAATTCATCACTCTTTACCACATTAAATGGTATTGCGTTGTTGTAGATGAATGAGGCAATATCATTACATGCTTCCTCTCGCACCCCCTTTTTAAAAATGTTGTTAATTGTTGATTGTGTTTTTTCACTTCTCTTGAAAAAACTAGCAGAGCTTTTATCATCTATTTTCCTCTTCGCACTTTCACTTGACTCTTCTTCCGTAGGGGCGATTGTTTTCTTCAATAGTCGATCTTGCAAACCAACTAGAATATCCCATAATTTTTTTTTCACATCTTCTGGCACGACTCTACAAACTCCAAAATCTTTTTGTATTCCCGCCAAATGACGTTTTAACCGATAGATCCCTCCGGTCACCACTTTCTCACAAAATTTACATTTCATTTTCCTAACATCTCCCTCTACTGGAAAGTCATACTTCCATCCAACATCACTTCTAGATCCTGCAGCAGTCTTTTGCGTTCTAGATCCCATACGATCATCAGCATTGTTGCTCCCAGATGCACTATTCGAACCACCACTTGAAGTCATTTCTAAAACAATTAGTAGTGTTAAGTTATTAACAATTTAAAACAATTTGAACAAAATAGTATAAAGTAACTCATTGGCTCATTGCTAGTGTTAACAATTTAAGAAATTCTATACCTAAAAACAATTTGATTTCTTTTAATAACAAATCTGAAAAATCTGTAAACAAACAAATATACCAAGTACCAAGCACGAAGAGTTGTATGTTGCGTTCGGGAAGAATGCGGGATGACCTAGAATGAGGGATTGCCTGCTGTGGGAGCGCCTGCTGCGGGAGCGACGGGATCGGGGATGACCTAGAATGCGGAATTGGGAAGAAATAATGCGCGGGATTAAAACGTTGGGATCGAATATAATCGTAGGATCGCACGATCCTACGATCATAAACGCCGATCCTGGCGTTTCTGCAGGGAGCCCGATCAAGCATAGCTCGTGACTCGTTTTCCCAGTAAAACTCGTAAGATCGTCCGATCTTACAAGCAAAATCGAGATCTTGACAACCTTGGTTGCATTAGCATGAGCATTACCTAGAGTTGTCTAATGAAAATGTTGTAACTATTATAGGATTTACGTACTCGAAGGTACAAACATACTAGAACCTTTTGTTTCTCGATGTTCTTTGATTAGTTTGATCAATTTCTTACTCGGTTCTCTTATGTCTCCATCCAGATGGCTCCTAAACGAGCGCAACGCAAGAAGGCTACCCCTTCTACTGGGGAAGCTTCGGGAGACGCCATTGTCCAGCTGCTGAGGCAGATTCTCGAACGTCTTACTCGTCTGGAAGAGGATCGCCAAACTCCTGATCCAGCCCTTGGTTCCGGCAGCGCAGGAACGTCTCTTGCACCCGGTTCTGGAACCGGCTCGCCTGCAGGCACCCCGGTTCCCCCGCTCGTGGAAAATTCGACTCCCCCTCCTGTGGCAATGGCAGACACTCTGGTATTTAAAAGGCTAAAGCCATCATCCTACAGCGGCGACCGTGACTGTTTTGTCATCTATGAATGGCTCTCTCAGATGGAAAAGCATTTCGAGTATGCTGGGGTTCCTGAAGCTCAGAAGGTTCCCCTTGCGGCCTATCAGCTGACCGAGGATGCGTACACATGGTGGCTTCAGCGCCGCAGTCTTCCCAACTATGTCGCCTTGACCTGGGGGCAATTCAAGGATGCCCTTTGGAAAAGTTCCTCTCTTCGATAGTGCGGGACAAACTAGCTGAGAGGTTCTTGTCCCTTCAGCAGGCGGCAGGATAGTGACAGAGTATGAGAAGGAGTTCTGTCGCCTATCCCTCCTGGCCGCAGAGTTCGTGTCAGATGAGTCCAAGAAGATCAGTCGTTTCGTGAAGGGGCTTCGACACGATTTTTTCCAGATGGTGGTGGCTCATGGTGCCACCACCTATGTTGAGACTGTGGGTGATGCTTTGCAAGTGGAAGCTATTGAGCTTGATCATTCTGCCAAAAAAGTTCAGCATGGGTCTAGGAACGCCGCAACCTCTGACCACAAGCGCAAGGGTGCTCCATCTCAGGAGCAAGGCCTCAGATCCAGAGAGGAGTGTGCCTTCTGCCACAGGGCGGGCCATGTAACCCAGGTCTGTCGTTCCCTCCTGAAGAAGTAGAAGATGAACGTCCCTGCTCAACATCCCCAGATGACGCTCGCCTCTGCCTCCACCATCTGTGCGTACTGCAAAAAGCCAGGTCACATGCTGAAGGACTGCCGCCGCAAGCAGAAAGCCTGCTATAGATGTGGACAAGTTGGATACCTCATAGTAGACTGCCCCATGAAGGAAAGCCCGATTCCAGCTCAGCCTATGCAAGCTGTTCCTAGAGCTTAAGATAAGGGTAAAGCGGTGTTAAACGTCATTTCTCAGGGCGAGGCGCTCGCGTCTACCGACGTTATCTCTGGTATGTATGTGTTGCTCTTAATTTTCTGCATTTGTAAATCTTTCTGACTTAATAATGAGTAATCTTGGTATGCGTCTATGATTTTCATTTTTAGGGAGATTTAGGGTTAAGAATAAGTGGATGCAAATTCTATTTGATTCTGGCGCATCTAACTCCTTCATCGCCCGTCATATTGTAGACTTTCATTGTTGGCCTACTTCGCCACTTGAGGCCTCGTATGAGATCTCTGTGCCCGGTCATGTACACCTTTTTAACAAGGGTATTCGCAATTGTCCGATCCTGCTTGGCGAATTGCATGTCTTCGCCGACCTCATAGTTCTGGAAATGTCAGAGTTCGATGTAATTTTGGGCATGAGTTGGTTGGTCGCATACAGAGCAAAGCTGGATTGTGTTGCAAAGCGAGTCAATCTCAGCATCGATAGCAAGGACTGCAGCGTTCATGTTCAGACCCGCAGCCACCTGAAGGTAATTTCTGCTTTGCGTGCCACCCGGCTGCTAGGTCAGGATTGTTCTGCTTGTTTTGTTTATGCGTCACTCTCGAATGTTGTCTCCCCTCAACTCGAGTCCATCCTGGTCGCTGTTGAGTTTTCTGACGTGTTCCCCACCGAATTGTCTGGGATGCCTCCTGATCGAGATGTAGAGTTGTCTATTGACGTAGAGCCCGAAACGCGACCCATATCTAAAGCTCCATACCGTATGACACCGCGAGAACTGAAGGAGCTTAGATCGAAATTGGATGAATTGCTTGAGCGTGGTTACATTCGTCCCAGCTCTTCTCCTTGGGGGTCCCCCGTCCTCTTCGTTAAAAAGAAAGATAGATCCATGAGGCTATGCATAGACTATCGGGATCTGAATAAGGTAGCTGTCAAGAATAAGTATCCCCTCCCGCGCGTGAATGACCTATTTGATCAGCTTAAAGGCAGTACTGTCTTTTCCAAGATAGATCTCAGATCAGGTTACCATCAGTTGAAGATCAAGGAATCCGACATTCCCCGGACGGCTTTTCGGACTCGGTATGGACATTTTGAATTCTTGGTGATGTCTTTTGGGTTGACTAACGCCCCTTCTGCTTTCATGGATATGATGAACCGTGTCTTCCGTGAGTATCTGGATAAGTTCATTATCGTTTTCATTGATGATATTTTAGTCTTTTCAAAGACTCGTGAGGAGCATGCTGCCCATCTTAGACTCACTCTCTCCACCCTTCGTCAGCATCAACTCTATGTCAAGCTGGCGAAATGTGAGTTTTGCTTGGATCGTATTGCTTTCTTGGGCCACATAATTTCAGGTGATGGAATTTTCGTTGATCCTGCAGGGATTTCTGCAGTTATTGACTGGAAGCGACCTTCTGCCCCTACTGAGATCCGCAGTTTCCTTGGTTTGGCTGGCTATTACCAGTGTTAACTCAAAAGAATGCTAGGTGCGAGTGGTCAGATCAGTGTGAGCAGGACTTTTCTGAATTGAAACAACGTTTGTGTTCAGCACCAGTTTTAGCTTTTCTGTCAGAGGGGTTAGACTTTTCAATTTATACTGATGCTTCTGGAGTTGGCTTGGGTTGTGTCCTGATGCAAGAGGATCGTGTTATTGCTTATGGATCGAGGCAGTTGAAGACTCATAAACACAACTACCCCACACATGATCTAGAGTTCGTTGCGGTGGTGTTTGCCTTGAAGCTTGGCGTCATTATCTCTATGGCGTGAAATGTCACTTCTTCACCGACCATCAGAGTTTGAAGTATATTTTCGTTCAGAAAGATCTCAATCTGCGTCAGAGGCGTTGGCTAGAATTCATAGCGGATTATGATTTGCGGCTCACGTATATTCCTGGTAAAGTCAACTCAGTGGCAGATGCGTTGAGCCGACATGCTTCTGTTGTCGCTTGTGCGCCCATATCAGGTATTCTTGCAGCCTTGATTGATGACCTCGATCGGATGGGCATATCCATCGCACCCGACGGTCATGAGGAGGTTTCGAGTCCGTTATGGGTAGAGAAGGTGAAAGATTTGCATCCACCTGATCCCGCACTCCAGCGCATCCGTAAAAGGGCTGAACTTGGAACTCTCCCAGGTTTCTCCATCTCTGATGATGTTTTGCGTTTTCGAGGTCGCCTCTGCATTCCCGATGTTCCTAAATTGCTAAACAGTATTTGCTGAGAAGCTCATGAATCACGCACCTCTGGTCATCCAGAAAATAATAAGATGTATCATGACTTGAAGCAGATCGTGTGGTGGCCTGGTATGAAAAATTATATTGCTCGTTTCGTCTCTCGTTGTCTGATGTGTCAGAAGGTGAAAGCTCAGCGTCAACGCCATGGTGGCCTTTTGCAGCCTCTGTCTATCCCTTAATGGAAGTGGGAAGATATCTCTATGGACTTCATCACGGGTTTGCCCCGCACCCCGAGGGGGCATGACGCGATTTGGGTTAGTGGATCGCATGACTAAAGTGGCTCACATCATCCCGTATAGGGAAGGCCATCCTACCGAAAAGATGGCTCGGATTTATGTTTCAGAGATTGTTAGACTCCATGGGATTCCTCTGTGAATTAAATCTGATCGCGACTCGAGATTTGTATCACACTTCTGGAAGGGCTTTCAGCAATCTTTGGGCATCCAGCTCAACCTAAGCACCGCTTATCATCCAACAACAGATGGTCAGACGGAATGAGTTATTCAGATTCTTGAAGACATGCTTCGGTGTTATATTCTAAACTACAAAGGAGCTTGGGATAAGCACTTACCCTTGATTGAATTTGCCTACAACAATAACTATCAGGAGAGCCTCAAGATGGCCCCCTTCGAAGCATTGTACGGGGATCGTTGTAGGACCCCGTTCTATTGGTCAGAAGTTGGTGAGAAAGTTGTTTTGGGGCCTGAGTTGCTTCAGGAAATGGAAGAAGCCACGAGAAAGACTCGTCTTCAGCTTAGTCGTGCAATCGAAAGACAGATGAAGTATGCAAATCAGCATCGCCGTCCGTTAGAATTTGTCGTGGGTGATCAAGTATTCCTGAAGGTTTCCCCTTCCCCTGGGGTGAAGCGATTTGGGCGCCATCATAAGCTTAACCCGAGATTTGTGGGACCGTATGCTATTTCAGAGCGCGTCGGAGGATCTGCTTATCGTCTTGAGCTACCCGCATCATTGGCCGGTGCTCATAATGTCTTCCATGTTAGTCAGCTTCAAAAGTACATTCGTGATCCTACCCGGGTCATTGAAGAAGTTCCAGTGATTTCTGAAGGCAATCTTTCCTATCCGGTCGAGCCCACTAAGATAGTCGAGTATAAAGAACGCAAGCTTCGCAAGAGAACAATTCTTATGGTAAAGGTACTTTGGGTATATGGCTGCTCTGAGGAGTACACTTTGGAACTCAAATCTGACATGCGCAACAAGTATTCGCAACTCTTCTCTTTATTTTGGAAAGTCTCTGCGCCCGACTTTCTTGTTATTTCAATATTTTTTTTCATAGTTAGTTCTCATGCGTTAATTTGCAAGTTTGTGCTTGAAGTATAAGTCGTCCGAATCTTCAATGTTTTGGCCCCATTCAGAGAATCCTAAGGAAAATTTCGGGACGAAACTTTCCAAGTAGGGAAGAATGTAACAGCCTCAATCACAATAATAAAAATAATAATATAAAGAAAAAAAAACCTAACCGTCCCTCTGAAGACCGAGATCGAGCCAGCCCCCATCCTATTCCAGTCTCCTGCAAGCCGCAGCCCCGTCTCCGCGAATACCGCGACTCGCCGCTCCCCATTTCGCCTCCGGCTGTCCCGATCCCCCTCCCCGTGGCCGGAAACTGCCTCCTCCAGGGTCGGCGCCTCTTCCTCTTGCTTCTGTTGCCCCGTCTTGCACTCTCAGTCCTCCTAGGAGCCAACAATAGCCTCCTTAAGGGTCGGCAGTCCTTCCTCCTCCTGGAGCTGACCGTAGCAGCCCTTCCTCCTTTCCCTCCAAGTGAAGGATGCCTTCCATCCCTCTCCCGCTGCGTTTTGGTCAGTGGTTTGCAAGGGGGTCTCCTAGGGTTTTGCTCGGACCCTCCTTTCCTCGAATTTTTGAGTCTGATTTCGATCTCTTGGGGTAAGGAATTCCTCTTTCTCCCTCTATTCAGAATTTATTTTATATGATTGTTAAGGTTCGCTTTCCAACAACATTATTGGTGTCAATCAACTTGTGTTCGCCGTGCAATCGACTAACCCTTGTCGTATTTGTGTTTTCCGGTACCGTTCGTCGCTCTAATTGGCGGTTCGTGAAGAAGCCCTCTCTGTTTTAGGGTTTCCGTCACCCAAGCGACGTCGAGTCCCTGAACCTTCGTGGTAACCCCCTCTCCCCTTGCTCACGAGGGAGGTAATTCTCTAAACAACCTCATATGCACATCTTTGCAATTATTATAATGTCTGTGCAAGCGTAGAAAAATCTGTATGCCTTTTTGGTTGCGTGATCTTAAGCAGGTCGATCTAAGACTCCTAAGTTTTTGCTGGCTCCGTCTAGCCGCCGTCATCCGTTCAGCTTCACCTGAAGGCAAATAGAGAAATCTCACTCGCTTGCAATGTGAAATTCAATTTATAATTATTCTTATATTATGAAATGTTTACTCTTATAGATCGCGGTCTTGTGTTTATGACATGTATAGATGTGTTAGGAATCTCCAAGACATGAATCATCAATTCACTAATTATCATAGGCAAACACTGAAAGGAGGTGTCGATTTGATGTGACACTTTAAATCAAGCTCCCGCCGGACTGGTAACGGAAACCAATAAATGGCTATTGCAAACACCGTGCTGATAAGCCTTGCAATTAAACTTATATTAAAATCTTGTACATCAAATTGAGACGCGTACTCTTTTCATTGTTACCGCTTATGTCATTGCGTGAATGGAATTTAGGCTAACTCTGGAGTAGGCTAGAGTATAGCTAAGTATCAGTTAGTTGTTTTTCTTTCTCTTATTTCCTCTACTTAAACATCAGAATATTAATGTGCTTACTTTTAGTTTTCATGTTTTGAGGCATTTTCCTTCTGTTTGGATTTTGTCTTAGGGTTCGTGACAGGGCCGCCTACTCCCTGAGCTGCTCTTCGTTCAGCTACCGCTTGCTCGGAGGTTTACCCTTTTGTAGTTGTTACATCAGGTTCTATGTATTTGTTTTCTTTTACCATCAGATCTGTTATCATGTACTAGTTATTGTCAGCCATTTTCTTTTGTATCATGGACAACTACTAAGATTTTCATTGATGTACCAGATTATTTTATTTATGACATGTTTACCACTGCGGTCTATTACATTTAAATTTTTCTCCAGCAATGTGTGTGACATTCATTTTATTGTTTAACATGCATACGCATCAACCCTTCATTGAAACTTCCGCGTATATATACATAAACAACTAAACCTTTTTTTCCAAGATAACCATTTTAAATCTAATATCTTATTTCCAGCTCCTGCCTAGCAGATATGGAAGTTACTTTTGTCCATGTCTGCGACATCACGACCCGCTCGTAGCGCACTCTTATAAATGTTATCTGACGGGTCGTGTCACTGTTTGTAAGAATAAAGTTTGCAATGATGTTTCAACTTGTGAGTCACAATCACATGAACCAAAAATTTCTAAAAACTCAATCAAAATTTTTTTTTCAAAATATATTATATATCTTATATTATATATAATTTATATTAATATAATTTTTCAAATATTATAATATATTAAAACGTTTATAAATTATAACTTATATAATTTTTTATATATTATAGGGTTTATGATTATATTAAACTTATATTATAACGTTTATATATCATACGTTTATATATTATATGTTTATTTATATATATTAAATTATAATATATTATAACGTTTATATATTATACATTTATTTATACATAATAGATTATAATATATTAAAATATATAAATTTTTTTTAAAAACATGTGCATCAGCATGCCGTTTTTTTGAGTCGCGAAATATTTCCGCGACTCAAAAATAGTGGCCACCACCGTTATTCACGGTGGTGAATGCTATCGTGGTGTCTCATTAAAATGGTTTGGCGCCGCTTATGAAAAATCGGCGGTGCCCCGCTCTAAAAACACGACGCCAAACAAAGCCTAGGTATGCAACCAATGCTCAACGGTGCCCAACATGTTTGGGTCGGTTGAGATTTTCTGAACATGGTGGAAGTACATGACCCAAGAGGAGATGTAGATTAGTATGTTGCCGAAGAAAATAGTACAAAATTATGGATGAAGGGTCTCAGTACCTCATTCAACAATGCTTGAAAATCCAAGGGTGCATTGGTGATCCCAAATAGCATCACCAGGAACTCAAAGTGGTCGTGATAGTTTCTGAAAGCCCGTCTTCTCCACTTCATTGGTATGCATCTGAATTTGGTGGTGGCCGAAGCACAAGTACAACTTCAAGAAAAGGCGAGTCCCATGTAGTTCATTAAGGAGATCATTGACCACCAAGATTGGAAATTTGCTCTTTATGGTTTTGGGGTTCCATTCAAGACAATCCACGCAAAAGTGTATGGGCCAATTCTGCTTCCTAACAAGAAGGGAGGGTGGTGAAGAGTGGGATTGACTCAGCCGAGTGATCCCTGCTTAAACATCTCTTAGTGTTGCTTCTCAATCTCATACTTTTAAAGGAAGGGGTACCTGTACGATTAGACAACTATCGATATTGTACAATGTGTTAGGTGAATGTGGCGATCGTAAGACCTGGGTGAAGAGACCCAACAGGTCTTCGAAAAGAGTTGCATGCTCTATAGGTAAGCCATCCAGGATCGCCTGCAAAGAAGTCAAGGGTCGAATGGTGGCAATGAGCGGAAATCTCTTCCGCTCCTCGCCAAGCAAGAACGCTCAGCCTAATTGTAGCCAAAAATTCATGATGAGGGTAGCAAAGTCTCACATGATTAGGACCAGAGTGTGAAGCCAACGACCAACAGAATGGCATAGAAGTCCGCTTGGATGATGTTCGTGTCAACCTCCAGTAGGACATCTACACAAATGTCTGAACTGGGTAGTCCTTCATCATTGTCAACAAAGATGTACATGCCCCTCATTGGGCAAGATGGATAGGCCTAGTGCCCGAAATCCCCTCAATGAAATTTTGGGTGCTATCTAAATCCATCGATACCTTGACAGAGTGTTTACCCACACAAGCACGTAACAACATTATCTGTAGACATTGTTCTCCAATAATGACATGGAGAGAGAGATCCGGATTATCATCACTCATTAGGTCTGCGTCACCGTCATCTTCCACCTCTAACCAGAAGAGCTTTTTGCATCGATGTCTAGGTGCATAAGCCTCATCAGAATTGAAATAGAACATTTTTGCTCCATGCTCTGCCATTTCTGCTAGACATAACATGTAAATGCAAGGTTGTGGGGCCACTGTTGATCCCTCATCCCCTTGCCAAAGGGAGGTGGCCCCGTTAGTCTGTGGTTAGTGCATGGGAGTTGGCAGCATTCGCTGATTGTCACCGGCCCATCCAACTGAAGGCGAAGAAAGCAACTCTGCTCTAGGCACATAACTAAGCAAGGTCAAGAGGATCCTCAAACTTCACATCCATATAAATGCGCTCTTAAAGTCCGGAGGTGAAGATTGAGACCTACTACTAAGGTCAGATGTTCGAAGAAAATCAAGCCCCCCAAACGATTCCCCCCATTAGGGGCTTGAATCGCATGTGATAGAACAACTAAAATTGTCGATATCATATGAGACTTCTCCATGTCCATGTATAAAAACTACATATGGGCTGCCTTTGTTTGATCGTAGGGAAACCATAGAAGGGGAGGGGAATAAGGTTTATGACAAATAAATAAATTTTCTTCTCAAATCAATTAAATAGGCAGCAAAAATATAAAAACTTAGATAATTTGATTAAATAAAATGAAACTCTTATATTCATAAACAGGAAGATAAGCCATTAGATCTTCTGACGCAAAGATCAAAAGCGATAAATAATAAGAACATTTGTGGTTTTTTATGCTAACTTGCACCTGAACCAGTTTGGTGTTAGCAATTCCACCCCCGGATTTGCCTCAAACTCACTCCTTAGTTTGACCCAAGATCTAGTCTCTACGCCCGTAACAAATTCCTCACCTGAGATCCACCCACGATCTAGACACCAAAGAAAGGAAAATTCACACCCTAGACCTACCATGATCTACTCATCATCAAGAACGATGAACTTCGATTACTGCAAAAGAAGAGATTGAAATATTCAGAGAAAATACAAGATGAGAAGATTAATCAAAATCTAAAATAAGTTCCTCAAATCGGAGATGAAGGAAGAGGACAAAGACGTGGTTGCATACATGAGTTGTTCCATTGCAAAACCTTCACTTCAATGATATTTAGCGATAACTTCCCTTAATTCTTATGGAATGAGTAGGAGAGTTCTTCAGCGCTCGAAGACAGTTAGGGCAACCATCGTTTAGAAATATTGTGAAAAGTTGTAACATGGAAAGAGATCCCATGTGTATATATAGAATTTGGAAATATTCTGAGAGATTCCGTCAACTGTTAGTCGTTACCGTCGAACAGTAGTTTTCAAAATTCAAATTCCCGCACTCTCTGTCATTGTCAACTGTGCGCCTTCCATATTGAGCACGAGCTACCATCGGGCGCACGCGCTACAGTCAGGGGATAGTGTAATAATATATCTGGTTCGTACAATTTAACTTTGGATTGTTATCACGGGGTATTAACACCTACCATGAGTGGTAGCATGTAATTCTTTCATCCATATCATTAGAAACCTTCCAGGAATCATACAAATGGAGCGCCAATCGCCAGCCGGAAGAAGAGAACGTTGATTGCTGACCAGACTGTCGATCGCCGACCGTGGATGGCCAACAAAGCTATAGATTTTTGTCGTGGAGCATTCATTGTCATTTGTGAGTAGCGAATGTCGATCGCCGATCAGAGCTAGCAATCGCCGATTGTTGACAAAGAGAAGTGATCAACCATCATTGATCATACTACATTTGTGCTACCGTTGCAGCTATTGTTCATTTTCTATCAATATCTTCGTCTTGCTCAATCAAATCCCTATCTCAAGTAACAATGCATATACCTGTACATGCACACTATGAAACATTTGCAAATAAACATTAAAAACTTACCAAATTTTGTTATTCTTAAACAAAGAGAGTGACAAACCATGTTCCAACAAACTTCTTCTTTTGATAATAACAAATTCAGATAATTAGGAAATAAATAATGTAAGAGAAATAATTTTCATAGTAGCGAGTAATTGAAGCATGAAGATGAATGAGTCCTGACACAATGATATGAAGGCTCCCTCTAAATGATTACTCCCCCTAAAGTTAATATCTTCACGTAAGTATATGATATTTCACATTCTCAAATTTTCTCTCCTCTTTTATTATTAGCAAAAGTGAATCATCGCATGAATAGAGGAAACATAATTGAAAGTAATCAATAGTAGCATAGTAGGGACGTACAAAAAAATGGTCATGAGAAGCAAAGATATAAAAAGGGGCAGTGCGGTGCACAAAGGAATCCCCGCACAACGAGGGTCTGGGGAAGGAAAATAATAATAAAAGGCATAAAGTATATAAATATACGTGATTAAACTCGACAATGTTGAGAGATTTTGCAAGATAAATATATGAACATTGTAGAAATCATGCCTATTCAGTACTTTAATTTTAGTGTATGGTGAGTAATGAAGCTAAAGAGTCCAATTCTAATGTGGGGAAGTATTACGTGAAACAATAAAGTATGCATAGTTGAAATGATATCAATTTAACATTATATATAATAAGTAAGAGTACATGCAATCATGTAGAGAATTTTACACTAATGTCAAATTTATGGAAAGTAAAGTCACCTCCAACATTTCTTTACACACAAGTATAACGACCAAAGTGCTTCACACACACAATGTTTATCAAGGATAAGAAGCAGTTCTTGGTGTTGAAGTTATCGAATTTCCAATTATTATGACCTTTGTAATAGTCTTTAAGTATGTATGGGTTAAGTCCAACATTGTGAGTTTGAGTTTGCGAGTCATTGTAGGTCCAATAAATCGCCCTTTGAGGATGAATAAATTACACTTTATTTCTCCCTAACTATTTCAACATGGTATCAGAGCAGATTTTTATTCCTCCCTGAGTTTAGCGTCCTTGCCCGCTTCTAGCGCGAGCTGCACGTTTGCATGGTTCCGCTCGCACTGTGCGGATCTCCTCGTCAGCTGAATTGTCGATCCCATTGACAGCTTTTGTAGACGATCCTGTATGCGGCTTCCATCGATGACTCTGTAGGCTCTCTTGTTTATGTCGGTCGTTGTTAATACCTTGTTTATTCGAAGTTCCTATTGTTCTCGGGGGCGATGGATTCTGCTTCCATCGTCGTTTCCGACTGCTCATCCAGCCGTAGATCCTATCTGCATCACTTTCCAGCCATTTGGGCTGCCTACTCTTGTGGCATCCATGACAACGATGCATCTCCCCATCTATTCTTCAATTCCTGCGGAGTGGGCGCTCTTCTTCAGAGTACGATGATGCTCCAGTTGACTGTTTTTGTGCGATCCTCCAACACTGTGATGTTCCTTCCGCTTTCCCTCACGTTTCCGACGATTTCAGTGGCCGTCGTCGTATTTTCGGGAATTCCAGGGGCTACCTTCATGTTTCCAACGATTCCAGCCACTGTTCCTCGTGTTTTCGACGACTCTGGTCATTGTATTTCTTCTAGGGTGGCAATCTCTCGCCGATGATGAAGATTCATGATGTTTTGGTAATTTTTCTTATGTGACTTTAATTGTCTTTGTTAAACTGTTGTTTGTATTTGCTTAGTATTATCTTGTTATACATGCATACACGTGTGTCCCACGTTAGGAGTGTTTGGGATGAAGGTGACTTGGATGCATTTTTGGACTCTCTCCCTAGTTCGACATGGCCCTCCAAGCTTATGCAAGCTGTTGTTTGGGTCTCCTAAAAATTCTTTGTCGATTGTTATATAGTATGGTCTTTGATGGTTGACCTGTTTTTCAATGTGTTGTGTCTCGTGGGAGTATCCTAATGGCCCGTCTGTTGGCTTGATTCTAGAGAGATGTGTCGTGTCGGAGTATTCCTAGTGGCCCGTCTGATTCTAGTGGGTTGTGTCATGTGGGTCAACGCCCCCAGTGTCCTGTCTATATTAAAGTGGGTTGGTCATGTGGGTTTGTCATTTGGGACCGCTCTTTGTGTGGATTATCCTCGATGTATTTTCCCTGATGACCCGTCTGATGTTTTGTCCCACTTAGCCTACCTCCATTACTTTTACATGATGTTTTCAAGCAGAAGGATTCCCCTCCATCTTGAGGGGGGTGTTGAAGTTATCGAATTTATGTTTATTATGGTGTTTGTAATAGAGTCTTTAGATACGCATGAGTTTAGTCCCACATTGTGAATTTAAGGTATTTCAACACTAGGTGGATTACAAATCATAAGAAATATACAAAAGAAAAGATAATGCACTCTTTAATATTGTTTGACAAGATACAAAATAACTCATACCAAGGTGCTCAACATCATAATGTTTATTAAGACTTATCAAAAAGAGTGCTTGGGAGTGTTCCTTGTCATGCATTTAGTTAATTTTTTTTATGAACAAGGTCCGCGAATTAATTGAAATTTGCTCACATAGAGAGATACACTTCCATTTGTATACAATCAAATATAAACTCGCAC
Source organism: Platanthera zijinensis (assembly GCA_039513925.1). NCBI lineage: Eukaryota > Viridiplantae > Streptophyta > Magnoliopsida > Asparagales > Orchidaceae > Platanthera > Platanthera zijinensis. The sequence continues at coordinate 17,034,630 of CM077094.1, read as the reverse complement.
TTCTTCTCTTGAGTTAGTGTAAAGAATATCCATGGATCACATGATGATAATCCGATAGAATATAGGAGATTTATCTAGGCATAATAACGAGCTGTGGAATGGGCACTACACATGCAAATAAGCAAGATTATTAATGATAGTAGCTAATAAGATGAGTGAGATGTGTGAACATTGTTTCAGATAAAACCACCAACATACATAGAGGCATACCAAAGCAAATATGTCACATTGTCAAAATTATATTGACAAATACATAGAGAATTACAAAGCATGTGTTATGTGTCCTTTGATAGTTATATCTTATTATATTATTATCATTACAGATGTTAAGTCATTGTATTGAGTCATATTGTATCGAGTCTTTATTATATTAGTCGAGTCAAATCGATTCATATGAGTATTTTCGGTCTTTTAATATTTCCATGTATTTTTAGGCAACGTGGTGTAATTAAGGGATTAAGTTTAGTTGGGCAAAGATGGAGTATATGAAGGTTAAATTTAGCAGGGCAAGAAGGACGGATGACTTCGTTATTCAGTTGGGTGATCAAGATATTTCCCGCAGTGAGTGTTTTAAATATCTTGCATCGAAAGTTCAAAACGATGGAGGTGTTGATGAAGATGTTATACATAAAATCCAAGCAAGTTGAAGTGGAGAGGCGCGTCAGGGATCTTATGTGATCGTAAATTATCATTAAAACTTAAAGGAAAGTTTTACTGTACTGCAATTTGACCAACGATGCTCCATGGTTCCGAGTGTTGGGCAGTGAATTGTGTACATTAGCAAAAAATGGGAGTTGCGGAGATGAGAATGCTTAGGTGGATGTGTAGTCACCCGAGACTGGGTAAAATTAGGAATGAATGTATTGTAGATAAGACAGGAGTGGCACCAATTGCAGAGAAGATGCGAGAAGCTCAAATAATATGGTTTGGACATGTACAAAGGAGACCTTTAGAGGCACCTGTTAGTCGTAGTGAGAGGTTAGCCACAAGGCATGTAACATGGGGGAGGGGTAGACCAATAAAGACTTGAAATGGAACTATAAGGAAAGACATGATGTATTTAGACATTAGTGAGATTATGACAAAAGATAAGGCACAATGGCGGCAAAGGATCCATATAGCCGACTCCACTATAGTGGAACAAAGGCTTGAGTCTTGTTGATGTTTTTTGATAAAATTACGGGATTACCAATGTTCCGCAGGTCCAAACAGACACATTTCGCCCGCTGTCCATTGCTCAGATGGCGGCGCCGCTCCTCGCCGATGTGATGTACTACGAGGCGCTATTTTGGCGCGAAATCAAGGAGCCAGAGGAGCCGATCATTCGACTGGAGTTCGAGCTTGAGGACAAGCTCGATGTCAAGGGAGGAGGAGATGTTACATGTCCACCGTCAGTTATCTTATTATCATATTATTATTACATATGTTGTCAATATATCGAGTCTTTATTGTATTACTCGATTCGTATTGAGTCATATGAGTATTTTCGGTCTTTTAATATTTTCATTTATTTTTATGCAGGTTGGTGTAATTACGGGATTACTCCCAGGGACTTGTTATATATATATATGCCAGTCCTGTATGAGAAAAGAAATAAATGAGAAAGTTTCTTCCATGTCTCACTTTTAGGTCTTCGTCTCTTCCTCCCCTAAAATTCTACTTTTTCCGCCACCCTTCAGGGTATCATCTTCTCTCATCTCCTCCATTTCTAGGATTTAACTCTTGTATCTACGGCTCCATCTCCAACCCCGCTGCCGCCAGACAAACAAGCACATACATCATGATACACGTCTACAATGTAGCATACAGTCAGACAAGAAAATCAAACATTGAAGACAACCACATGAATCTATTATACATGATGCTTCTAATCGAAATAGATTTATATAAAATATATATTTTGTTTATTTTGAAATCATAAGAAATAATGCAATACATAATATAAAGAAAAGCCAAGAACATGTTCTTTGATTTTAGCTTTTTTTTTTTTTGTAATTTTTATATTTTAAACCAAACAAAATGCTACAATATGTATTATTTATGTTTTATTTACAACTTTTGTAATATCGTTTTTTTATCCTAATCCGCCTCCATATATAGAGGGGATTTATGTTGTTTGCAAGTAATGAAGCCTGATTTCATTTCCCTCCACATGGTATCAGAGTCACGACTCCTGGTGCCATAGTCGCGGTTGCCCGTGTCGTTCTTTTCGTCGTTCGTTCCGTCCGCCGCTCGCGTAGTTCGATCCACGACGTTACTTCCTCCGCTCAGCTAACAACGGCTCTTCCAGCGGCAGTGCCTCTTCCAAACGCTTCATCCAACATCGTTCGTTCACATCGTTCGTTCGTATCGTTCGCGTCGTCCATTCGCGTAGTTCCAACACTTCTCCTAGCCGATCTTTGTCGACTTTCAAGGGTTCGTCGGCCCCTCCAGCCAGCCTTCTTCACTTTACAGAAAGGTCTTCCCGGGTTTGTAGCCTCTCTCCTTCCGGTGCAGGACATGCAATAAAGTATTTACTTCCTTCCGGTGCCGCTTGCTTTTCCAATCATTGGATAAAGTGAATTTCTATTCCTCTCCCCTTCTACACTTGTATTTGTTCGGCGTAATCAGCCGCTCTTTGCCGCCTAAGTGGTGTGTGGTCTCCAGATTTCTCTTCTTGAGCCACTATGTCTAGTCTCAGTGATTTTACTGCTTCCTCCTCGAGGGTCCTTCCTCCTGCAAGTTCTCTTCTTGGGATTCATGATCACAATACTCTACACATTACTACCATCCGTTTAGATGATTCTAATTATCTCTCATGGTATCGCTCTATCGCCCTGGCACTTAAAAGTCATTGCCTCTTAGGTTATGTCACTGGGCAAATTAAGGAATCGGAGAAGACCGCTCCTGATTGGCTTCAATAGGATTCAAAAAATTCTTTAGTCATGTCTTGGCTAACGAATTCCATGCAAGAGTCCATCGCTTGCAACTACTTATTTTTGGATACTATTATTGATATTTGTCGGCACGCGGAGACTACTTATTTCACGAAAAGGCAATGCTGCCTAGATAATCCAATTGAGACGGAAGATATCCTTACTCTGTCAGGGCGATCGTCCTCCATCTGTCTAATATTTGGAGTTTACTCAGTTGTATCAGGAATATGATGATTCGTATTCCTTCACTTTTGTTATCCCTGTGGATGCCCATGGTCTGTGCTTGGGAAAATCGCAATCGCATCTTTGAGTTTTTTCATGGTCTTCATCGGGATTTTGATTAGATCACTGTTCAAATTTTGGGGTGTTCGCGGTTACAATCTCTATCTGAGGTTTATAGTATTGTTAAGCAGGAGTTTGATCATCGCCAGACTTTACTACCAGACCTAGCTCCCGAAGGTTCTTCTCTTGTTGCTGCAACCTCTTCTTTGTTGGGGGTTCGTCCAACCCGTGATTCTAAGCTGAAGGGTAGTGATAAAGACCACCTCTTTTGTGATTATTATGGGAAGACCCGTCATACCAGAGACACCTGCTTCAGACTCCATGGTTTTCCTCCACCGAGAGGTGGTGCTCCTCCTTGGGGTGGCCGTAGCTTTGGGTGCTTCTCCGGTCGACATACACCTCCTCGTTCTGTCAATCTCACCGATGCTGCTATGGATACTTCTCCTACTCTGTCTGATGTTGATCCTTCTATCCTCCTTAGTGGTTTTTTGGTTGAAGTTCTTGCCCTTTGCTGCATTATGCAAGGTCATTCTACGGAGTCTTCTGTCTTGTCTTCGTACTCCCACACTGGAACTTCAGGTGCTCACTCTACTACTACCCAATCTTCCACTCAGTGGATCATTAACTCCAGAGCCACAGACCATATGACTGGCTCCGCCTTAGGTTTTATATTCTATACTCCTCTCACTGCTCGTGATAAGGTGAGCATTGTTGATGAGTCTCTTTCCTCTATTGCTGGGAAGGGCTCCATTTCTATTTCCTCTCTCACCTTATCGTTGGTTTTGCATGTTCCAAACTTCACATGTAATTTACTCTCTATTAGTCATTTGACTAATTCCATGAACTGTTCTATAACCTATAATCCTTCCTCTTGTGTTTTTCAGGACCTGAAGACAGGGATGGTGATTGGCTCTGGTAGTCTGGTCAATGGTTTGTATGTGTTCGACTCCAGCCCAGTGGCACCTCCTTTGGCCCTTAACCCCGGCACATATGACTTATATTCTTGGCATTGTCGTTTAGGCCACCCGTCTATTCCTGTTATGAAGTTATTGTTTCCTACTATGCATATTGCTGTTTTTAATTCCTTTATTTGTAATGTTTGTACTGTTAATAAATATTATCGTAATATATTTAATTGTGTTTCGTTGTCAAGCTCTGTTCATTTTACTGTGATTCATTCTGATGTTTGGGGACCTTGTGCTGTATCTTCCATTTTTGGTTGTACTTAGTTTGTCACTTTATTGATTATTTTTCTCGCACTACATGGTTATATTTACTGCGAAAAAAGATGATGTATTTACTACCTTCAAAACTTTTCATAAAATGATTTACACTATGTTTCATGTGAAAATTCAGATTCTTCACAGTGATAATCGTCGTCTAGGAAGCACCGGTACGGGTACGGGTACCGGGTACGATACGTATCCGGTACGGCGGTACGGCAAATTTTAAAAAAACAAGGATACGGGTACGGCAGGATACGTTGTATTAAATATAATAATTATATATTTATATATCACAAATGCAATTATATAACATGAACATTTAAAATTTAACATGAAGTTCTTGAACATAAACATAAACATAAACATTTGCCAAAACATCTATGAATTTCTGGATAAGTTCTTAAACAATTGCCAACATAAACATAAACATGAAGTTCATAAACATAAATGTAAACATTTAAAATTGAAGTTCTTAAACATAAACATAAACATTTAAAATTTAAAGATGTTCATCACTCATTTTCTTCATCTTCCTCCGTATTGTTGGAGATCAAAGCATCTTCAATTTCTGGCTCATCTAAAGACAAGTTGGCGATCGTAAGCATGCCAACTCCATCAAATGGATTTGCCCAAGCATCTCCTCCTATATCCCACATCTTACTCCTTCCTTGATTGTAGAGTTCATTTCTCCTCGATAATAGGCGTAGATTGCTATGCACATACACCAAATCGTCAGCTCTTTGTGGTAGAATTTTATTTCTTTTTAATGAGTGAATGAATGAGTATGTGCTCCAATTTCTTTCACAGCAGGAAGATGAAGAAGGTTGACCTAAAAGCTTCAAAGCAATCTTTTGCAATTTTGGTGCTGAAATTCCATAGTAACTCCACCAATCTTTGGGCAATAATGAAGCTCTACTCTCCAAACTATCTGTCTCACTAAAAGCTTGACCAAGCCCCGTAAACCTAGAGAATTCATTGATTACTATATTCCTCTCCTTTTTTTGGTTTCCCCAACTAATTGAGAAAATGGACTTGCATTGGAAAATGTCATGATCTTGGAAGCCGGTTTGCAATTTTCTTCTGAAATAGAAACCACTCTTTGAAGCTCTTTTAAATACTCTGGGGTCACCTTTGCACATACCCTAATCGCGGTCCCGGATATTTTTAGCAAGTGACTTTTTACCCTAGAATACGAGCCGCTGAAATCAACCTCACAAAAATTACATTTCCACTTTCTGTTTCCCCCACCAACTTCTCTACTATGGATAAGAGACACATAAGCCTAGAGTGGGGCATTATCATCCTTGTTTGCGTTATCAGAAATAAATCTACTCGTTACTGATGTAGACGTTGAACCAGTGACACTAATGGGAGTGTGTGATTGGGACATAACTGCCGTAATAAAAAAAGTACAAGAACATTCATTACAAAAACATAAGCTAAGAACATTCATTACAAGAATTAGAAAGTGAAATCTGGGCAGATTTTTGCCCAGATTTCACCCAGAAATCTGGGCAGAAGAAGAAGAAGAATCTGGGCAGAAGAAGAAGAAGAAAAAGAAGAATCTGGGCAGAAGAAGAAGAAGAAGAATCTGGGCAGAAGAAGAAGAAGAAGAAGAATCGGGAGCAAATGACCTAAAACCGCGATTATAGCGAACCGGCGCGTGTGGTACGCGTATCCGTACCGGAAACGTACCCGGTACGGGTACAGCTCTATTTTTGATGCATCCGTGCTTCATAGATCGTCGTGAATATTTGGATTTGCACTTTGCTCAATATCTGGTTGATCATGGCATTATACATCAAACTACTTGAGCTTATTCCCCTCTTTAAAATGGTATTGCGGAGCGTAAGAATCAGCACCTTTTGGAGGTGGCACGCTGTCTTTTGCTCGCCATGCATCTTCCCCAATATTATAGGGGGGATGTTGTCCTTATAGCGACTTATCTTATTAATCGCATGCCCATGCATATTCTTGGGAATGCCACTCCCCTTGGCACTCTTTGAGTCCTTTCTTCTCAGCTCTCTCCTAAGGTGTTTGGATGTGTCTACTTTGTTCACATCCATCACCCTCCTCCCACCAAACTTGATTCACGCGCACTAACGTGTGTGTTTACTGGCTACTCTCCCACCCAAAAGTGATACAAGTGTTTTCATCCTCCTACAAAGGTCTTTGTCGCTATGGATGTCACATTCTGTGAATCTGAGGTCATTATCCTGCCTCGGGTGACTCCCCTTCTTTGGCCTCTCCTTTTTGTACCTCTCCGTCTGTACCTCTGCCCATTCCTCCGCTGTATCACTCATTTCAGGAGGAGCTTCTAACGTCGGAAGTGAGTGATTTTTCTGTCCCTAATCATATTCCTCCTACTGCTCCTACCTTGCAGATGTACAATCGGCGAAAAAAAAGACTGACCAACACACTTGACCTGATTGTACAACAAGATCAATCATTAGACCCGGACTGAAGTCCTTTAGAGCTTCTCATTGTACTCAGAAAAGGTATCTAATCCTGTACTCAACATACTCTTTCCAACTATGTTTCTTACGACTTATTTTCTACCTCCCATAAGACTTTTGTGTCTTCTTGTGTTTCCCTATCCATACCAAAATCTTGGCAGAGTGCTCTGGAGATTCCTATGTGGAGAGAAACAATGTTTGAGGAAATGAATGCTCTTGAAAAGAACAACACATGGGATTTAGTGTCTCTTCCCCATGGAAAAAAATGGTTGGATGCAAATGAGTGTTCTTTATCAAACAAAACTCTCAAGGTGTTGTTGAAAGGCGTAAGGCAAGACTAGTGGCAAGAGGGTATACCCAAACCCTTGGGATTGACTATCAGGAAACATTTGCCCAGGTAGCAAAGATGAACACTATCAGAGTCATTTTATCTTGTGGTGCCTGTAAAGGATGGGACGTTTGACAAGTTGACGGTAAAAATGCTTTCCTCCATGGGAATCTGGATGGGGAAGCTTATATTTCTCTCCGACCAGGACTTACTCCTAAAATTTAAGTGGGAAACGTTTGCAAGTTAAAGAAATCCCTATGAAACAGTCTCCAAGAGCTTGGTTTTGAAGATTTCGCAAAGCCATGTTGTCATTTTGGTATCATAAGGGCAATACCGATCATACACTGTTCATCAAGCGTAGGATTAGTAAACTCAAAGCTCACATTGTTTATGTTGATGATATTGTTATCACAGACGATGATGTGGAAGAAATCAAGCTTTTAAAATAAAAATTGGCTTCTAAGTTCGAGGTCAAGGATCTGGGTGCACTCAAATATTTCTTGGACATTGAAGTGGCAAGATCCAAGCATGGGATTTTTATCTCCCAAAGGAAGTATACTCTGGACCTACTTGAGAAGATTAGGATGAGCGGTTGTAGACCAGTCGATACCCCAATTTAAACGAACCACAGAATGGGTCGTGATGATGGAAAGGAGGTTGAAAATATACCTGAATTTCAGAGGCTTGTAGGGAGGTTGATCTACCCGGCTCATACCTGTCCAGTTATTGCTTATGTTGTAAGTGTTGTCAGCCAGTTTATGCATGCTTCAAAGAATCATCATGTGGATGTTGCCCACAGAATTCTCAGGTATCCTAAGTTCTCACCTGGGAGTGGGATCTTGTTTTCTCCAAATTCGGCTTTAAGAATTAAGGTCTACACCGATGCTGATTGGGTCAGGTCAATCAACGATCAGAAATCTACCTTAGGGTATTGTTCTCTTGTTGGTGGGAATCTTGTTACTTGGAGGGGTAAAAAACAACATATCGTGACAAGATCTAGCGTTGAAGTAGAGTTTCGGGCTATGGCTCATGGTGTTTATAAAGGTCTTTAGTTACGTTCTTTGCTAGGTGACCTAGGACCCTCTGAAGATGAGTTCATTCGGTTGTATTGTGATAACAAGGCTGCTATCAGCATTGCCCACAACCCTGTCCAGCACGATCGTACAAAACATATTGAAGTGGATCGCCATTTCAACAAGGAGAACATTGAAAAGACGCTTGTAGACATCTTGCTGACATACTCACGAAAGGACTGAGTGGAAGTACCTTTGGAAGAATTGTCGTCAAGTTGGGCATGATCAACATCTCACATCCAACTTGAGGGGGGGGTTACAATGTGTTATTTATGTTTTATTTACAACTTTTGTAATATCGCATTTCTATCCTGATCCGCCTTCATATATAGAGTGGATTTGTGCACTTTGCAAGTAATGAAGCCTAATTTCATTTCCCTCAACACAAAACAACACAAAAAATGCATAACATAAATAAAACAAAGGCAAAAAGTAACCGAGATATTATTCGCCTAAATTCAGAACTCCAAACTCAAAGTGTAAAAGACGAAAATGAGAATAAAGAAGTGGTTTTGTGAAGATATCTGTAAGTTTTGAATTCTTTTCAATAAAGCAAATGTTAATGTTCTCTTGATATAATCTCTAATGTAATATGATGATAAACTTTGATATGTTTAAATGAACAAAATTATTAGTTAAACCAATAGCAATTTTGTGGTCACATTTTAATTCAAGATTAATGTAAATCTAATTCAACAAGTATTTGTGTCATCCATAATGCTTGTGCCCAACAACCATATAATGCAATATATTCAGCATTAACGGTAGAGAGGGGAAAATAACTCAGTTTCCTACTCGACCATGCAACTACTAATTGGCCAAGAAAATAACAAGTGTCAGACGTGCTCTTATGAATAAGTGAACAACATGCATAATAAGAATCAGAATAGTCATGCAATATAAAAGACTCTTGATGTAACATCTCATTTCCAACTAGACCCCTAAGAGTGGTTTTGTCATGACTAAATCATGACAAACTCTTAGAGAACCAAAAAGTGACCAAGTCAACTTGGGTGACTAAGAGAGAGAAAATTTGGAGGAAGAGTATTCATGACCAAGGGCCTCTCTCTTCACCGTCAAGCCTTGATATCATTCCCCCCCCCCATTTAATATATTATGCATGGGTGGGCTGTCAATAGACTAAAGGATTGACTAGCCAATTTAGTGACTAGGAGAGAGAGAGAGAGAGAGAAGCTCAAAATGAAGAATAATTTAGGAGAGAGAAAGGATATATTTAAGAGTGCTAGTGGATTGAGCCCACTTGGGCCCATGCCATCAGCCCCCCTTGGACTGGCCGACCCTTGGTGTCATTTAGGAGGAGGTGGATGGAGTGGGGCCCACCCATGCATGCATGGTGACAAGAACAAGGCAAACCCGCCCCCTCACCTAGAGTATATCTCCCCCTTTACTTCATCTCCTCATCCCCCCACTAACTCCCATCGGCTCATCAACATCAGGACAAGGAGAGCAGCAGAGAGAGAGAGAACCGAGCCTTGGAGCTGAACCAGAGCTAGAAGCCGTGAAACCCGAGCGATAAGCGTCGTCGCCGTCGCCATGGTTCTTCGCCGCTCCTCACGTCGCAAGGCCGCCGGGAAGGTCCTCCCTCACCTCTCTCTTCATGCTTAGATCTTAGGAATGTTTAGGGTAGGGTTCGGGCTCGAATGAGCCAGAACCCAGTTTTTGTTTTTCTCCATTAATGGCGTTTTGGAAGCTCTCGAGTGAGGTGGCACCGCCATTTCCCGCCGCCCTAGCCGCCGACAAAAGCTTGCCCCCACCACCGTGAGGGTGGAGGTGAAGATCGTCGGTGGAGGCGCCGCCTGTAGCCGCCGGGAAACCTCCCGTGAAAGCCCCCGATATCGGGTTGGATTTCCATGGCATTTGGAGAAGAAACACAGCAGCCACACATCTGCTTTAAGATTAGTGTCATGCAAAAATAATTAATCTTGTATTTATTTTAATTACATGAATAGTTCTATTTTCTACCTTCTTTACCAGACTTTTACATGCCAATAATTAGGGCACTTACAGCTTTTTTCATAAAATATACTCAACATGAAAATTATAGGTCTTGGAGTTATTTTTAATTTGATATGTTACAAATTAATTTTGGTTAAGTATACTGCCCTATAGAGCAATTTTCCTAGGGCTGGTCCTAGGGTAGGTCAGAAAATAAAATGAGTGCCCTGACAAAACCCTAAGTCCAAATGGACTGAAATTTTGGGCATGTGGCTTAATTAGGCATACCTAGACCCTCCCCAAAAATGGGAATTTTTGAGGAAAATAATTCTATAGTTTTAGTCAGAATTTGATAAATCAAATAATGTTGATTTTTGGAGCATACCAACTCTAATAGGTCCCAAATTTTGGTGGCCTGCCCTTAGGGATATATTAGACCTATGGTATAAAAATTAGTCAAATTAGCCCTCTGCATGTTGAGATATCTCACTTGCAAGATCTGAAAAGGTTAATTGTCTTGAGCTGCAAATAACAAAAATGCAGAAATTGGAAGAGATGCCGAAACCCATCCAGAGGCCCAAATTACCTGGGATTTTGGGCAGTAACTGGTTTAGGGCATAATTAGGCCCTGCCCAAAAATGGGATTAATTGGAATTAAAATTAGGGGAAATTACTAAAATACCCCTAGGCTTGTTTAGGTGATTCTTGGAGTAGTTAACCTCCAAAAGGCCCCAATTTTTTGTGGCATGCCCATGGGGACATTATTAAGGCATGGTTAAATTTTCAGCCCATATGGACCACAACAAGTTGGGTAAATTCCCTTGCATGTGTTGGCTTGTAAAGGGCTTGGTGTGCTTATAGCCAAAAATGAAATATTGAATGCACAGCCCTTTTGGATCACTGGCTTAGTATTACCATAAATACCCCCCCCCCCTTGGGGAAGATGGATGAATTAGGGTTGATTTACCCTTGGACCCAAGTTCAAACCCTAAGGAAGGACCTTTGGGGTTGTGAAGGACATAGGGGCAAATGCCCTTGTATGGCCTTGTAATTTAGTAGAGAGATAGCTTATGTATATTTAAGCCTCTGGTTGAAATGTTAGGGAATTTAGAAGTAGTTAAGTATCTCAAAGGTCAAACCCTAGCTTTAGGGTAGAAGCACTATTAGGTCAAAACAGTAACTTAACATCATCTAAAAATTGTGAAGATAGGGTAGAATGAATCTTAGGGTGAGTTGAACTCCTAGATATTTTTAGTGGAATTTTATAGATTATATTCATGGTAGTTCCTTTGTTAAATATCAAAGTGTCCAATTTAGTATTTGATTTAATTTGATCATTTGGTTTAAATGGAATCTATTAAAATTTGGTCAGCAGAGGTTTTTTACCTAAATAGAGGTCTCTGAATTTTATTATAATTTTTAAAGGATTTTATATATTGCTTCCTTCACAAACTTTGTAAAGATCATAGTTGGTAAATAAATCATTTAAAGAATAATTTAACTTGTAAAAATGTGAATTTTGGTCACTGATAATTTTAGGATGATATCTACTATTGGGAATTTAATTATGAATTTTTGAAGTATATTCATAGTACTTGATTCACAATTATGCCCTTTTTAGATTTTTTTGTATTGAATTTATTTAGAATTAAATATTCTGTGAAAAATCATGAAAGTTGGCCAGTGATAATTTTAGAACTGTAGTAGTGTAATATATTTAATTCAAATTATTTGGATGATAATTTCAAGTAGTTGATTTACAAATCTTGGAATATGGGAATTACTGCTAAAATAATTTTAGGACCCTTAAATATTTGTAGAAAATGCCAAATTTGGAAATTTTCACTTTTAGACATATGGAATATTATCATGAATTTATGAAACATTAATCATGTCTAAAATGTATACTTCATGATCAACTTGACAATAATTGACTCTTTTAAGAAATTATTTAAATAGAAGATTAATTGAGGAAAATACAATATTCTGGAATTAAATCATTTATGTCATGATAGGACTCCAGTAATAACCTAGGTCATTCGGATGAAAACTTGAAGGACATCCTATCATGAACATCACTTAGTATAGGTTGGTCTGCAAATAGTAATTTGGGAAAAAGTTGTATTAGGATGAGAGTTGGAATAGTGTAGAGTTAGTCGTGTTGAATTGTTTGAATGAAAGTAGATGAGTCACCATAGAAAGTTCTAAGGAGTGGTGAGAATCGAGTTGATGTGTGTTAGAAGGTACGCGAGTTCGACGAAAGATCGTCGTTCCCGCGAGAGTGAAAGGTCTAAACTACCATAGGTACAGGTTTAATGTGATGATAAAGGGGGGGAGGTAAGGGAATCAACCAATAATAATAAGTGTCTTGCGAAATGGAACTTTGGTCTGTCATACCATCGCAGTTCCTAGTGCCTATTGAGAACCCTTCACGGGGTAAATCCATAGGTAGTCCTGGGCTAACGTAAACCTTAAAGAACAAATCGAAAGAGTAATTTAGTAGATAGGGTTTCACACTGCACACACTAGTTGGACAAGACTTGGAAATGGTAAAGTCGTCCCGAGGTGTTCAAAGGGGCGCCATCCCGCGGTGTTCAAAGGGATGAGGTTTGGAAATTGAGTCGGACAGTTTAGTTCGGGGAGCTTCGTCTCGGTTTGAGGTTAACACGGACGGTTCAGTCCGGGAACTCGACTCGTTGTATACTATTTTGAGAATATTGCATGTGCATAAGAAATACCTAAAGTGGTGGGTCTTCGATATGGGTTAGTCGTTGCACCGACGCCAATACGATGACTCGGCAAGTGTGGTTTAACACTTCGTCAAACTTAAGTTCGGCGGTCCAGTCGGCAAGAGTATGCGGTAGTCCGCTTAGTTCACCAAGCGTTGAAGCGTACGATAGGTCAGACCGGTAGTGTTATTACTGGTTTTGAGGTGGGCGAGGCCCAACCCACCGCTTCCGTCTGCCACTACGGAGGTATCCTGGGAAGTAACGACTCCGAAAGGGGGAACAAAAGGTTTGTGTACACAAAGTCGGGTGGGTGAGTTGCACTGTTTGAACATAACATGAACCCACCATATAGATGTATATCATAATCATTCATAATAACCTATGAAACCTAATGTATAAGTTTAATGGGACGCTTATACATTAGGACTTGTCAAACGACCCCTTGGTCTATAAGCTTGTGTGAGCAAGTTTATAAATTAAGGTCATTTCAATATATATATAGACTACTTGTGATAACCGACACCCCAACGTATAAAGTGGTATGGGACATTTTATACGATTGGAGCCTTGTAGAAGATCTCTTGGCTTATGTGTACTCACATAAGTGAAGGTTAAATTCTTTTCTTACTTTACCTATTACAACATGATTATAATTTGCTAGCTAGGTCCTCCTGTCAGCTGTTTGTTTTACTCTCCACTTTCACGTCCCTTCCTTTCTTCCTCCCCGCTCGGTGCCTAGAAGCATGGGGGAAGGGGTGGGGGATGATAGGGCTTAGTCTTATAGACTAACGGTTTTCGAACCACATCATATTAGGGGATCGTGGAGCCCAGCATGGAGGAGCAGCCCAGGAGACCGGTGCGATTGGAGACAGGGCAGTCTAGCTCAGGAGTACAGCCAGTTGGGACCGTGAGTCCCGACTTCTAGTAGTTGTTTTATTTTGCTTCCGTATGAGAGATCTGTAGTGAGGATATTGATGTACAGGGCTTAAGCCCTTCATTTCTGTACTCTTTTACTATTCTGTGGACACTCCCTTCCTGGAGATTTTATTTTATGTGATTTTTATTTGGTGGACTGCCTACTTTTACTTTACTCGCTACAGATTGATGATCGAAAGAAAAAGGCCGGCAGAATTGGCGCCTAGTGGTGACGACCTTCCCGGGTGCGAAGGTGCCACCGCAAAGCGGCGGTTCGGGCATAAGACCCCTATTTTTACGAGTTGTTAAAAATGGGGTCTTACAAGTGGTATCAGAGGCTAACCTCGATCGATCAAGTAGCTGTCCGCTAAAACCCTGGGCCACCCTCGCACGAGTTTAGTTTGAGGACAAACTAAGCAGCAGAAGTTGTGGTGTGTCCATGTGGGGATCACATATATAATTGTCCATTTTAGTTAAGGTTGAAAAATTTCTGACGATAAATTTTGTGGCGCAGCCTCCAGCACTGCCTATACCACCGGGTGGAACCCCGCAGATTCCGGAAGTTGCACCACCGCCGCCGGTTCCCACTCAGTTCCTACAGTCTGACATGGGACAGACTCTGACGGCTATCTTGGAAGCCTTCAGGAACCAACAGGCCCCGGCTCCGCAGCCTATCCCGCGAGCCAACTGGCTCAGCATCTTTCGAGGACTCTCTCCCCCGTCCTACTTGGGGACAGAGGCGGTAGTTCGGACAGAGGAGTGGCTAGACATCAAGGAGGAGATGCTGACAGGGATACGGAGCCCTTGGGAGGAAAGGGTGTCACTGGTTGTTTCCTGCTTGGAGTCCCATGCCAAGCGGTGGTGGAAGACAGTTCTGGAGACTACCTTTGCAGATAGGGAGGCTGTCGAGGTGACGTGGGAGGAGTTCAGGCCCATACTGTTGGAGCACTTTGTTCCGCAGTCGGCCCGAAACGAGCTGGAGGACCGCTTCTTGCGGTTGAAGCAAGGTGCCAGGACGGTAGTGGAGTACCATCGAGAGTTCAACCATCTGGCCCGTTTTGCAGACTCTTACCAGCTAGATGAGGCAGCGTACACCAAGAGGTTCTACAAAGGTTTACGGGAAGACATGAGGGATGCCCTTCTTTTCGTTTCGGACGGGCCTATCACTCGTATTCTGGAGATGGCAAAAAGGTTAGAGGCAGATTGGCTCACCACCAGAGACCGGAAGCGGCCAACGGAGGATCAGAGCCGGGGAGCCCGGAACGATCAGCGGCGAGGTCGTGCGCCAGAGGTACGAAAGGTGGAGGATCGGCCTCGACAGGAGGTGAGGCAGGAGCCGAGGGAGCAGGTGACACTGGCCCCTCAGCCTATTCAGATGCGAGATGTGCAGAGACCGGGAGGTGGGGATTACACTCCGTCGGAATGTTACCACTTGTCATCAGGTGGGGCACATCAAGAGAAACTGTCCCATGAGAGGGATGCCTCCACCATCACCGCAGATTGCCCCACCGGCTCAGCATTATGGAGGCCGAGGACGTGGCCAAGGACGCGGATATCAGGGTAGAGACCGCAGGCCGGAAGGACAGCAGATTTATACACTGGACCTGGCTCAACCCAGGAACCCGGAGCAAGTGATCACAGGTACGACCGAAAAGTTTTTTTTTTACTTAAGTTCTTTCCTTTCCTAGAAAGTAGTTTCATGAACTTGAATTATTAAGACAAGGCAGGAAAACCATAAATAGAACTCTAAGTAAATTTACAATCTCAGGCATCGTCTTCATTTGCGGCAAGCCCGCACACACTCTCTTCGACACGGGTGCTTCACACTCGTTTGTGTCGGAGACCTTTATCCAAGGGTTAGGAGGTGTGGAGAGGATCACAGGCAAGACATTACGGATACGACTACCCGACGGGTCGGAGCTGTTCACATCATCCCATTGCGATCTGGAGGCATGGATAGGTGGAAAACCCTTCGAAGCCCCAACGACAATTCTGTTGCTGCCTGATTATGATCTAATTCTGGGTATGACATAGCTCCATTGGAACCATGCCCAGATTGACTGCTTGGCCAAGAGGATTACCCTGAGATATGGGGACTCGTTCGTCGTGATGGAAGGTATTAGACCCGCCTCCCATATATTCTTATCGTCTATTCTGGCCGTCAAGGCCCACATGCAGGGCGACGAAATTTATCAGATTCTCTTCGAGATGGGGGAGGTCAAGGGATCTATATATGACGTTCCTGTGGTGCGAGATTTTGCGGACGTCTTCCCGGAGAAACTACCGGGGCTACCCCCACACAGAGAGCAGGACTTCCAGATATTGCTTATGCCAGGGGCTAAGCCGGCATCCAGAGCTCCCTACCGCATGGCCCCAAAGGAGCTTACAGAGTTCCGGAGTCAGCTGCAGGATTTGGTGGAAGCCAGGTTTGTCCGGCCGAGCTCTTCGCCATGGGGAGCCCCAGTGTTGTTCGTCAAGAAGAAAGACGGAACACTCAGGTTGTGTATCGATTACCGGGCGTTGAACCGTCTAACAGTCAGGAATACCTATCCTCTGCCAAGGATAGACGAGTTGTTCGACCAGCTGGAGGGAGCCCACTTCTTCTCGAAGTTGGACTTGAGATCGGGCTATTATCAGTTGCGGATCCGAGAGGAGCATACTTGAGAGCCACAGGACCTGATACAGGAAAGATATCCGGAGATATTTAGTCAGGTATATCTCGCAACTCCTCAAGTGATTTAAGCGTTCTTCCTAATTGCTTTTACTAGTAGAATAATCTAAAAGGATAGAGACTAATTTTTTTGTTTATTGGGGCTAGCCCTTGTTTATTAAGCAAGTAGGCATGTCAACTCATTTATGGGATGTTACACTTTAGTTTTGCAGGTAGAAAAACCTCGTAGGCTTAACTTTAATTTCGGGGACGAAATTTTTATATTGTTTATTGGGTTTTGTAACATCTCATTTCCAACTAGACCCCTAGGAGTGATTTTGTCATGACTAGGTCATGACAAACTCTTAGAGAACCAAAAAGTGACCAAGTCAACTTGGGTGACTAGGAGAGAGAAAATTTGGAGGAAGAATATTCATGACCAAGGGTCTCTCTCTCCACCGTCAAGCCTTGATATCATTCCCCCCCCCCCAATTTAATATATTATGCATGGGTGGGCTGTCAATAGACTAAATGATTGACTAACCAACTTAGTGACTAGGAGAGAGAAAGAGAGAGAGAAGCTCAAAATGAAGAATAATTTAGGAGAGAGAAAGGATATATTTAAGAGTGATAGTGGATTGAGCCCACTTGGGCCCATGCCATCAGCCCCCCTTGGGCTGGCCGACCCTTGGTGTAATTTAGGAGGAGGTGGATGGAGTGGGGCCCACCCATGCATGCATGGTGACAAGAACAAGGCAAACCCGCCCCCTCACCTAAAGTATATCGCCCCCTTTACTTCATCTCCTCATCCCCCCCACTCACTCCCATCGGCTCATCACCATCAGGACAAGGAGAGCAGCAGAGAGAGAGAGAACCGAGCCTTGGAGCTGAACCAGAGCTAGAAGCCGTAAAACCCGAGGGATAAGCGACGCCGCCGTCGCCATGGTTCTTCGTCGCTCCTCACGTCGCAAGGCCGCCGGGAAGGTCCTCCCTCACCTCTCTCTTCATGTTTAGATCTTAGGAATGTTTAGGGTAGGGTTCGGGCTCGAATGAGCCCGAACCCATTTTTGTTTTTCTCCATTAATGGCGTTTTGGAAGCTCTCGGGTGAGGTGGTGCCGCCACTTCCCGCCGCCCTAGCCGCCGGCAAAAGCTTGCCACCACCACCGTGAGGGTGGAGGTGAAGATCGCCGGTGGAGGCGCCGCCTGTAGCCGTCGGGAAACCTCCCGTGAAAGCCCCCGATATCGGGTTGGATTTCCATGGCATTTGGAGAAGAAACACAGCAGCCACACATCTGCTTTAAGATTAGTGTCATGCAAAAATAATTAATCCTGTATTTATTTTAATTACATGAATAGTTCTATTTTCTACCTTCTTTACCAGACTTTTGCATGCCAATAATTAGAGCACTTACAGCCTTTTTCATAAAATATACTCAACATGAAAATTGTAGGTGTTGAAGTTACCTTTAATTTGATATGTTACACATTAATTTTGGTTAAGTATACTGCCCTATAGAGCCATTTTTCTAGGGCTGGTCCGAGGGTAGGTCAGAAAATAAAATGAGTGCCCTGACCAAACCCTAAGTCCAAATGGACTGAAATTTTGGGCATGTGGCTTAATTAGGCATACCTAGACCCTCCCCAAAAATGGGAATTTTTGGGGAAAATAATTCTATAGTTTTAGTCAGAATTTGATAAATCAAATAATGTTGATTTTTGGAGCATACCAACTCTAATAGGTCCCAAATTTTGGTGGCCTGCCCTTAGGGGTATATTAGACCTATGGTAGAAAAATTAGTCAAATTATCCCTCTGCATGTTGAGATATCTCACTTGCAAGATCTGAAAAGGTGAATTGTCTTGGACTGCAAATAACAAAAATGCAAAAATTGGAAGAGATGCCCAAGCCCATCCAGAGGCCCAAATGACCTGGGATTTTGGGCAGTAACTGGTTTAGGGCATAATTAGGCCCTGCCCAAAAATGGGATTAATTGGAATTAAAATTAGGGGAAATTACTAAAATACCCCTAGGCTTGTTTAGGTGATTCTTGGAGTAGTTCAACTCCAAAAGGCCCCAATTTTTGGTGGCATGCCCATGGGGACATTATTAAGGCATGGTTAAATTTTCAGCCCATATGGACCACAGCAAGTTGGGTAAATTCCCTTGCATGTGTTGGCTTGTAAAGGGCTTGGTGTGCTTATAGCCAAAAATGAAATATTGAATGCACAGCCCTTTTGGATCACTGGCTTAGTATTACCCTAAATACCCCCCCCCCCTTGGGGAAGATGGATGAATTATGGTTGATTTACCCTTGGACCCAAGTTCAAACCCTAAGGAAGGACCTTTGGGGTTGTGAAGGACATAGGGGCAAATGCCCTTGTATGGCCTTGTAATTTAGTAGAGAGATAGCTTATGTATATTTAAGTCTCTGGTTGAAATGTTAGGGAATTTAGAAGTAGTTAAGTACCTCAAAGGTCAAACCCTAGCTTTAGGGTAGAAACACTATTAGGTCAAAACAGTAACTTAACATCATCTAAAAATTATGAAGATGGGGTAGAAGGAATCTTAGGGTGAGTTGAACCCCTAGATATTTTTAGTGGAATTTTATAGATTATATTCATGGTAGTTCCCTTGTTAAATATCAAAGTGTCCAATTTAGTATTTGATTTAATTTGATCATTTGGTTTAAATGGAATCTAGTAAAATTTGGTCAGCAGAGGTTTTTGACCTAAATAGAGGTCTCTGAATTTTATTATAATTTTTAAAGGATTTTATATATTGCTTCCTTCACAAACTTTGTAAAGGCCATACTTGGTAAATAAATCATTTAAAGAATAATTTAACTTGTAAAAATGTGAATTTGGGCCACTGATAATTTTAGGATGATATCTACTATTAGGAATTTAATTATGAATTTTTGAAGTATATTCATAGTACTTGATTCACAATTATGCCCTTTTTAGATTTTTTGTATTGAATTTATTTAGAATTAAATATTCTGTGAAAAATCATGAAATTTGGCCAGTGATAATTTTAGGACTGTAGTAGTGTAATATATTTAATTCAAATTATTTGGATGATAATTTCAAGTAGTTGATTTACAAATCTTGGAATATGGAAATTACTGCTAAAATAATTTTAGGACCCTTAAATGTTTGTAGAAAATGCCAAATTTGGAAATTGTCACTTTTAGACATGGAATATTATCATGAATTTATGAAACATTAATCATGTCTAAAATGTATACTTCATGATCAACTTGACAATAATTTGCTTTTTTAAGAAATTATTTAAATAGAAGATTAATTGAGGAAAATACAATATTCTGGAATTAAATCATTTATGTCATGATAGGACTCCAGTAATAACCTAGGTCATTCTGATGAAAACTTGAAAGACATTCTATCATGAACATCACTTAGTATAGGTTGGTCTGCAAATAATAATTTGGGAAAAAGTTGTATTAGGATAAGAGTTGGAACAGTGTAGAGTTAGTCGTGTTGAATTGTTTGAATGAAAGTAGATGAGTCACCATAGAAATTGGGCGTTCTAAGGAGTGGTGAGAATCTGAAATTGAGTTGGGCGATGTGAAATTGTTAGAAGGTACGCGAGTTCGACGAAAGATCGTCGTTCCCGCGAGAGTAAAAGTATAAATGTCTAAACTACGGGGCTTGCCCTAGTTACAGTACTGGGCTTGCCCAGTTCACTGTTTGGGCAAGTTCACTGTTGTGATGACTGGGCTTGCCCAAAGGGGGGAGTTCACTGTAAGATAACAGGAATCGGAAAAAACCGGAAGAAGAAGAAGTTAGAAGAAATCAGCCGGAATCAGCCGGAAAAATCAGCCGGAAAAAAGTAGAAGGAGCATCATTATCAAGAAGAAGAAGGAATGAAGTGAGAGGAAGAAGTTGCGAAAGGAAGCGGCGACTTTGGTCAGTCGGAAGTAACCCTACCATCACGCGCTTTATAAAGAGTTCCTGCGCAGTGCCGGGTTCAGATTGAGGCGCGAACCCTTCACTGGGGGGTAAATCGCCCGCCCGGAGGTAGGCGCGTCCTGGGCTAACGTAAACCTTAAAGAACAAATCGAAAGAGTAATTTAGTAGATAGGGTTTCACACTGCACACACTAGTTGGACAAGACTTGTAAATGGTTAAGTCGTCTCGAGGTGTTCAAAGGGGCGCCATCCTGCGGTGTTCAAAGGAATAAGGTTTGGAAATTGAGCCGGACAGTTTAGTCCGGGGAGCTTCATCTCGGTTTGAGGTTAACACGGACGGTTCAGTCCGGGAACTCGACTCGTTGTATACTATTTTGAGAATATTGTATGTGCATAAGAAATACCTAAGGTGGTGGGTCTTCGGTATGGGTTAGTCGTTGCACCGACGCCAATACGATGACTCGGCAAGTGTGGTTTAACACTTCGTCAAACTTAAGTCCGGCGGTCCAGTCGGCAAGAGTACGCGGTAGTCCGCTTAGTGCACCAAGCGTTAAGGCGTACGATAGGTCAAACCGGTAGTGTTATTACTGGTTTTGAGGTGGGCGAGGCCCAACCCACCGCTTTCGTCTGCCACTATGGAGGTATCCTGGGAGGTAACGACTCCGAAAGGGAGAACTAAAGGTTTGTGTACACAAAGTCGGGTGGGTGGGTAGCACTGCTTGAACATAACATGAACCCACTATATAGATGCATATCATAATCATTCATAATAACCTATGACACCTAATGTATAAGTTTAATGGGACGCTTACACATAAAAAACTTGTCAAAGGACCCCTTGGTCTATAAGCTTGTGTGGGCAAGTTTATAAATTAAGGTTATTTCAATATATATATACTACTTGTGATAACCGACACCCCAACGTATAAAGTGGTATGAGACATTTTATACGATGGGAGCCATGTAGAAGATCTCTTGCCTTATGTGTACTCACATAAGTGAAGGTTAAATTCTTTTCTTACTTTATTTATTACAACATGATTATAATTTGCTAGCTAGGTCCCCTTGTCACCTGTTTGTTTTACTCTCCACTTTCACGTCCCTTCCTTTCTTCCTCCCCGCTCGGTGCCTAGGAGCATGGGGGAAGGGGTGGGGGATGATAGGGCTTAGTCTTATAGACTAACGGTTTTCGAACCACATCATATTAGGGGATCGTGGAGCCCAGCATGGAGGAGCAGCCCAGGAGACCGGTGCGATTGGAGACAGGGCAGTCTAGCTCAGGAGTACAGTCAGCTGGGACCGTGAGTCCCGACTTCTAGTAGTTGTTTTATTTTGCTTCCGCATGAGAGATTTGTAGTGAGGATATTGATGTACAGGGCTTAAGCCCTTCATTTATGTACTCTTTTACTATTCTGTGGACACTCCCTTCCTGGAGATTTTATTTTATGTGATTTTTCTTTGGTGGACTGCCTACTTCTACTTTACTCGCTACAAATTGATGATCGAAAGAAAAAGGCCGGCAGAATTGGCGCCTAGTGGTGACGACCTTCCCGGGTGCGAAGGTGTCACCGCAAAGCGGCGGTTCTGGGCATAAGACCCCTATTTTTACGAGTTCTTAAAAATGGGGTCTTACACTTGATATGAGTGTCATAAACAAAACTTATATGTGACAATGAGATATCTAAAAATACATTTAAGAGTCTTAAGATGTGATTCTTTAGGATCGACTTGAAAAAGTGCATATAAACATACAACAAACACAATATAGGATCTGCTTGCACTCAAATATAATAAAGAACAAACTATATCCCAATTTTTTTTATCAACAGAAATCCCACTTCATGTTCTCTTAGATTAAGTGATGCACTCATACAGGTAGAATATTATTTAGACCATCAAATTCAAATCTCTTTGATATCGAAGAAGCATACTTGCATTAACACACAAAGATACCATCGTCGCGAATTCACGCCCTAGACCTACCAAGATCTACTCCTCATCAGCAACGACAAATTCTGTGATTACACCAAAAGAAGAGATTGAAATATTCAGAGTAAATACAAAATGAGAAGATTAATCAAAATCTGAAAGAACTCCAACAAACTGATGACGGAGTAAGAAGACTAAGGTGTGGTTGCACATATGTTTTATTCCTTTGCAAAACCTTCGCTTTAATGATCTTTAGTGATGGCATCTTCCATTTCATCCTTTGGAATGAGTGGTAAAGAGTTCTTCAGCGCTCGAGGATGGCTAGGGTGGCCTCTTTCAGAAATATCGTGAAAAGTTGTAACTTGGAAAGAGATCCTACATGCATATATAGAATTTGTAAATATTTTGGGAGTTATTGTTGGGCATTTGCCTCTACCGTTGACTGCTAGTGTTAAAAATTTAAAATCATATGCCCTATGTTGTTGTTTGCCGGGTGTTACCACCTGTATTGGGCGGTAGCATGTAATTTTCTTTTCATCCACAACATCAGAAACCTCTCAAGAGCCATGCAGAAGAAGCGTTGATCGACGACCGAATGAAGAGAGCATCGATTCTCGATAAGATTGCAGATCTCCGACTGCAGATTGCCGACTGAGCTATCCATCTCCGACCAGGAGCAACGATTGTTGTCTGGGAGTATATATCACCGATCGGGAGTAGATATCACCGATCGGGAGTAGCGATCAACAATTGGGAGTAGCGATTGTTCAATCAGGAGTAGCGATCGTCGACTGGAGCTAGCGATCATTGATAGGAGCTTCTCTACTGGGTTTGAAACCAGGGTGCCAATGAGCGGACCGAAGGAAGAACATGCGCATGAGGTGGAGGAGGCCCAGAGGTCGGGGCAACCAGGAATGCACACAGCGCAACATGCGCATGTAAAGCAAGCGCACCACGGCTGTTGTTTTCAAGAACCAATGTTTCTTGCTCCAGTGGACCCATTGTCATTTAGGCTTGGAGATATTGCCGCCCTACAATCTGAAAGATGCCAAATAAAATTCTTACTCAAGTATGTCTGGGTTTAACACGGACCTGAGGATAAATACAAAGTCCCAAATAAAATGAAAAGCACGCAGTCAGGACCAACTCACGCCCATAAATAAATGACACCTTAATGAAATAACAAAAGTGTGGAAAAAAGAAATAAATGTGAAAAACAATTTGCCAAACTATGCCTCTTCCCTAGTTGTTTCATTAAATAACCATAGTGGCAAACCTTGTAATGAGCCTCCCACGTGGCAGCATCAGGAACAGCTTGGTCATGATCAAACTTCCCTTGGACCAACACGTGTTAACATCAAAACGGCAGCAGTTATGAAGGAACACCAATCACCATACACGTGTCAGCATCAGGTGCAGGGCGCAGAGAGTAATGATCAGTGCTTTTAATATTGTATTAAAATTATGTTTCTCCTGTAACGGTCAAGTGTGTTGACAATGACCTATAAATATGCTTAGCCTTGTAATTAGGGGTTTTATGTGATTAATGAAGAATTTCTCTGTTCTCTGTTATTCCCTCTCTTCCTCTTCCTTTCCTTCTCCTGTCTTCTCTCTCTCTCTCCCTCTCCTCTGAACGTAATCTTCCCTATCAATCCCGTCTCCGGCGAGCTTCTCACCGGAAAACCTCCATACCCTTGGGAACACCTTACAATTGGTGCTCTCGTTCCTTGATCTCACCCTCCGTCATGGAGGACCACACGCGTACCAAAGATCTCCAGAATCAACTTCTTGATTTCCAGGGCAACGTCCGCACAGAATTAGCGGCTCAGAAAACGCATTTGGATGAACTCCGGGAAGATTTGTTGGCCAAAGAAACGCTCCTAATCCAATAAATTGTTGATACCCGTACCGACTCATCCACTAAGATCGATACGCTACGCCAAGGGATGATGACACAGTTTCAAAAGATAAATCAATCACTGGAGCTTTTGCAAACTCGGGCATTACCACCGGATTTGAACCACGCTTCCTCCTCCAACAGTGTTCTTGGATCCGCGCCGCTCTCTCATCCATATCAGGTCGTTTCTTCCAATTTAGTTTCTGATTCTAAATTACATTGTCCGCGTTTTAGCGAAGGAGATCCTATTGATTGGATATATAATCTACAACTATATTTCCAATTTCATAATACGAATCCACGCGACTTTTTATTAATCGCAGCTTGCCATCTTGACCGTCCTGCATCACGTTGGTATCAAGCTACGTTTCGTGATTTCCCCAATTTAACATTTACCTACTTTGTCGACGCTCTTACTAAACGGTTTGGTCCCTCCCTTTATGATGACCCCGCTGGCTCGCTCACTAAACTACAACAACTTACCACAGTGTCAAATTATAAATCACAGTTTGAAGAAATCCTAACACGGGTCCCAGGTCTCACTCCGGGTTTTATCACTAGTGTCTTTATCTCTGGTCTCAAACCCACAATTCGTTCCACGGTTCGTATGCAACGTCCGGTCGACGATGCCTTCTCCTTGGCAAGAATGGTCGAGGACCGCGATATGGACGATCGCACTTACCTTACACAACAGCGCCAACCCAACCACAGTTTCCCGCGCCTCCCGGATCCTATATCCCGCCCACAGCCACAACGTTTACAATGGCATCCTGTCCCCAATATTCCGCCAACTCCTCCCAATCCACCTAAATACCCGATACGTCGTTTATCGGCCGCTGAAAGACAGCGTCGCAGAGACCTAGGCCTCTGTTATACTTGCGACGAAAAATACACTTTCGGTCACCGTTGTAAAGGAGCGGGTACGTTATTATATTTTCAGGGTCTGGATGAGCCTGACGACCCTGATGACCCACCAGATGCCCCGGTCCAGGAAGCCATCGACCCAAATGGCTCCGTCTGTTTCTATGCATTAACAGGTGACCCCACTGGCCATTACCTTCGGGTAACCGCTTATGTACACACGCACCCGCTCGAAACATTGATAGACAGTGGTAGCTCCCATGATTTCATATCCGACCGTATGGCAAAATATTTACAACTCCCTGTTCTAGCCATTCAACCTTTTCATGTCTTCATGGGCAACGGTATGTCAATATTTTGCCACGGCAAGTGCATTGATATTACCCTGCTCATTCAAACCACCCGCCATACTCTGCCTTTATATGTATTAGCCCTCCAGGGGGCTGATCTGATCCTGGGAGTACGATGGCTACGGTCACTAGGACCCGTAACCACCGATCACTCAACCCTAACCATATCGTACATGTCGAGCCTTGGCCCGATCACATTACAAGGACATTCCCATGCCCCATGCTTCGAGGTTTCATCATCGCAGGTCGCACGTTTATTGTCACTTCAATCTGCTACACTTTTCGTTTTAACACAAGAGCTACCACCGCCTGCCAAATTTGACAACACAGAATTTAAATTTCCACATACGTTACCACCTCGGTTTCTCACACTGCTCCAATCTTTTTCTACATTATTTCAGGAAAACTTAGAAACACCACCACGCCGATTTATTGACCACCAAATTCCATTACTGCCTAATTCAAAACCTGTTAACGTTAAGCCGTATCGCTATCCACATTTTCATAAGAACAAAATTGAACGCCTCGTACTCGAAATGTTGCAGGCAGGCCATATACGACCGAGCAATTCGAGTTTCAGTTCCCCTGTAATTTTAGTCAAAAAAAAGATGGCTCTTGGCGTTTTTGCGTAGATTACAGGGTACTGAATAAAATTACGATTAAGGATCGGTTTCCCATCCCTACCATTGATGAATTGTTAGATGAATTGTTTCACGCAAAACTTTTTACAAAACTTGACCTTCGGGCTGGACATCAAATCCGAATGGCCGAGGCCGATATCCCAAAAACAGCATTTAGGACACACAACGGGCACTATGAATTTACAGTTATGCCCTTCGGTTTAACGAACGCCCCTTCAACATTTCAGTCCCTCATGAACTCCATTTTTCGACCATATCTGCGCAAATTTGTTGTGGTTTTTTTTGACGATATTTTAATTTTTAGCAACACCGAAGACGAACACCACAGCCACCTAACCACTGTTTTTCGTATTCTATTCGACAATGTTCTCAAAATCAAACTTTCTAAGTGTTTTTTTTTACAAAAAGAGGTGGAATTTTTAGGCCACTGTATTACAAATGGTTCGGTATATCCCAATAGCGCAAATACCACCGCTATTGAGCAATACCAACCGCCTACTTAGCAGAAAGAGGTTCGCTCATTCCTCGGGTTGGCCTGTTTTTATCGCAGATTTATCAAAAACTTTTCAATACTCGCAGCACCTCTATTAGATTTATTAAAAAACACAACTTTTTACTGGAATGATCAAACCCAATGTGCTTTTGAAACATTAAAACGGTTATTAATTTCACATCCAATCCTTTCATTGCCCAACTTTGATGAACCATTTTATGCGGTCACAGCAGCGGTCGCTAAGTGGAGACAGTATTTACTGGGACACCCGTTTCAGATCAGGACGGACCATAAAAGTTTGCATAACTTATTAACACAAGACCTCCACACACCTGAGCAACAGCTTTTTCTAGCCAAGCTCATAGGGTTTGATTATACCATACAATATAAACCAGGAAAAACAAACATTGTAGCAGATTCACTGTCATGAGCTAGCACATCATCCCAACCAACACAATCTGCACCATTAGCTCAACTACACACAATGACAATCTCAAGCCCCACATCCTCCTTACTGGATGGGTTACCACAAGATTATGCCACAGATCCATTTACCATTCAACTAATACAGGATCTATCCCACAATCCCGCAGCTCGACCCAATTGGACCGAAGAGGGGCAACAACATTTTTTATAAACATAGACTCTTTATACCTCAGAATTCCCCAATAATCAACCGTATAATCGCTAACTCACACGACAGCCACTATGGTGGGCATTCCGGCATTACAGCCACCATCCACAGAATTAAAAACCAATTCCACTGGCTGAATTTAAAGACAGACATCACTACTTTCATTAATCAATGCGTACTCTGCCAGAAAGCTAAATCATCTCATCACTTACCATATGGATTGCTCCAACCGCTACCCATTCCAACACTTATATGGTCAGATTTAACAATGGACTTTATAACACATTTACCTAAGTCTAATGGTTATACCAACATACTTGTAATAGTGGATAGACTCTCAAGAGCTGCACATTTTGCTCCCCTTGGCTCCCCAATTACGCCACAAACAGCGGCTGCCGCTTTTTGGGAATCTGTGGGAAAGTTACATGGTCTGCCCACGTCCATATTAACAGACCGTGGTTCCACATTCTTAGGCAACTTTTGGACTCAACTATTCAAGTTACAGGGGACAACTCTACATTATACGTCCGCTTATCACCCGCAGACAGACGGGTTGTCTGAGCGCACCAATAGGTGCTTGCAACAATACCTAAGAATGTTCACACATACGAACCCAAAAAAATGGGCTCAATACCTAAGTTTAGCAGAATAGCATTTCAATACCATGCTTAACACTTCGACCAACATGACGCCCTTCCAGGACATGTTTGGTCGGCCGCCCCCTGGGCTTTTGACTTATTGTGCAGGTACTACAAAGAATGAAGCAGTCGAGCTCACCCTACAAACCAGAGACGAACTTATTCATCACCTCCGGGAAAATCTGCAACGAGCCCAACAACGGATCAAGGCACAGGCAGACAAACGCCGATCGGATATCACCTTCCAGAAAAACGACTGGGTACTACTTAAGCTACAACCATATCGGCAACTCACATTACAGAAAACTCAATGTCGGAAATTATCACTCCGATACTACGGGTCCCTTCCAAATTGAGGAAGTCGTCGGCGAGGCGGCGTACCGGCTTACTCTACCAACGGACTTCAAAATACATCCAGTATTTCACGTCTCCTTGCTGAAGAAATACAAGGGCAACGAGCACGACCATGTCACTCCCTTTCCAGTTCAGAGCTACAAGAATATGCCCTTGCATACTCCCCTCGCAGTGATCAGCACCCGTCAGATCCTACGGCAGAACCTCCCGATCGCTCAAGCATTGGTCCAGTGGAAGGACCTTCCACCCGAAGACAGTACATGGGAGGATTTTGACACATTACCGGCAGATCTGCGACAAGCAGCACAGGCTGAACTTACAGCTTCAACCAACGGACACCTCGACGACTTACTCATGCCGGTTTGGCAACATAAGCAACCACGGACACGTCGTACACGGCCTCACTCGCCACTACCGCAAGAACTAGTACTTACAGTTTCTGATCCAGCCAACGGTGAAGCAGCATCATCGGCTCCCTGAACTTTTACTTTCAAACATGAACGGCGAAAACAACCACCACTTAAGTTCCTCGCCTTCGCTATACCTCCTGCCGCTGGCGAAACCCTAAAAGCAAACGAAGACGGCGTATGCAATAAGCCGAACGATGAGGACATCGTCTTTTAAAGGCAGTGGAAATTTGTAATGAGCCTCCCACGTGGCAGCATCAGGAACAGCTTGGTCATGATCAAACTTCCCTTGGACCAACACGTGTTAACATCAAAACGACAGCAGTTATGAAGGAACACCAATCACCATACACGTGTCAGCATCAGGTGCAGGGCGCAGAGAGTAATGATCAGTGCTTTTAATATTGTATTAAAATTATGTTTCTCCTGTAACGGTCAAGTGTGTTGACAATGACCTATAAATATGCTTAGCCTTGTAATTAGGGGTTTTATGTGATCCCTCTCTTCCTCTTCCTTTCCTTCTCCCGTCTTCTCTCTCTCTCTCCTTCTCCTCCGAACGTAATCTTCCCTATCAATCCCGTCTCCGGCGAGCTTCTCATCGGAAAACCTCCATACCCTTGGGACCACCTTACAACCTCTTCCTTAGTTGTTTCATTAAATAACCATAGCGGAAGACATGATGACTGTACAACCCCGTATTCGCGGAATGGGGTCCCTCCAGCAGGCGCGGGACTAGCTGTGCATTTTTAAGCTTTTTGAGGGGTTTGGCACTATTGGTGGCCAATTTAGGCTCAACCAGCATAATATACTAGTAGGGAGATGAAATATTTGTCTCCCCCCCGGCCCCTTTGAGGGGTCGCCCAGGCCCTTACTCGCCTAACCGCCTACTCGCCTAACCGTCTACTCGCCCAGGCCGCGTCTCCCCTAGCCGCTTCTCGCCTAGCCGCAGCTCGCCAGCCTCGGTCTCGCCTAACCGCCTACTCGCCTAGGCCGCGTCTCGCCTAAGCCGCTTCTCGCCTAGTCGCAGCTCGCCAGCCTAGGTATCGCCTAACCGCCTACTCGCCCAGGCCGCGTCTCTCTTATCCTCTTCTCGCCTAGCCGCAGCTCGCCAGCCTCGGTCTCGCCTAACCGCATACTCGCCCAGGCCGCGTCTCGCCTAGCCGCTTCTCGCCTAGCCGCAGCTCGCCAGCCTCGGTCTCGCCTAACCGCCTACTCTCCCAGGCAGCGTCTCGCCTAGCCGCTTCTCTCCTAGCCGTAGCTCGCCAGCCTCGGTCTCGCCTAACCGCCTACTCGCCCAGCCTCAGTCTCTCCCTAACCGATCTCGCCCGATCTCAGCTCGCCTAGCTGGTCTCTCCCTAACCAGTCTCGCACGGCCTCAGCTCGCATAGCCGGTCTCGCCCTAATCGGTCTCGCTCGGCCTGTGCTCGCTCAGCAGCCACCTCGCTCGGACCTCTTTTGGTCATGCTTTTACCGTTGTACCCCCGGGGTGGAATTACCTCTTTACCCCTTGGTGTGGATGTTTTTTATTGGCACAGGACCTATTTGTCTTAGAGGTATTTCTGGCTTTTTGCTCTCTAGATTCGGGAAAACTATAAATAGCCCATTGAGGGTGTCTTGGAGGGGGGATTTTTCTTCACTACTCTTCACCCTCTTCTTTTGTCCTCCAAGGCACCTAGCTCGGCATTGGCTAGGGAGGGGGAGATCTCAAAGGTCTTCCGGATGTGAGGTGGGACCTCCACGCTAGAGTCGAGGGTCGGTTCCTAGCTTCTTGAGTCTTTGGCCTGTGACGTTCTCCTGAGTGTAGTAGGTATGAGGTCACCCCTCTCTTGGGACCCCAAACTCCACGAGACACCAAGTTTTTAGTTTCAACATTTTAGTGCGGTGAGCGTGGAGAGTGACCAGCACAGAAGATCTCGGGAGAGTGTCATGGCTGGAGATCGGGGAGGTGGTGATGATCTCGGCGAGCTCCCCAACCAGGACCCTTTGTAGGGAGGGAAGAGTTCATAGCATCCATCCAAGGCATCATGGAGATGTTGCGAAGTATTGTTCCTCGGGGTGGCAGCTCCACTCCAACCCCCCAAGAGCTAGCTCCCCCCCCCCCTTCTCGATGAGTCGACTCCCAGGGGTCCAGGCGAGATGACCCCAGGGGGTAGAGGGAAGCGCACCAGGAAGAAGGCCCGGGAAGGAGAGGATGTGAGATGGGGTCGAGCGAGACCTCATCGGTCGGGAGTTGTTCTCCAGCCCGGCGAGTGCTAGCCTTCCAGGCGAGCAGGTCGCGCGAGTGGAGCTCGCGAGACCACCAATTAGGGGGTCACCCTTCAGCGAGCTGATCATCTCAGCTCCCGTTCCCGAGGGGTTCAGAGAACCTGATATGGCTTACTATACCGGAAGGATGACCCCATCCAGCAACTGCAGTGATTTGAGGATGCAGTCTCTATCAGGCCGATGACAGATGCTTTCAAGTGCCGCCTCTTCGCGATCACATTAAAAGACAAGGCAAGGGATTGGTTCCATCAACTCCCAGCAAGATCGATCTATGGGTTCGAAGACTTGAGCCTGATCTTTCAACTTCGCTTCTCCACCTCCAAAAAGAGGAAGAAGAGTCCTGAGTCCATCTTCCTGATAAGGAAAAGGGCCGAGGAGTCATTGGCCCACTACGTGGAGAGGTTCCAAGAGGAGATTCTGGACGTCCAGGAGATGCATGTGTATGCCCTCCAGATGGCATTCACGGTGGGGTTGCGCGAGGGGTTATTCAAGATGAGCCTGACCCGAAAGTCCCCCCTTTCCTTCGAGGAGCTGATGGAAAGGGCGGCAGAGGAGATAGCAACCGAGGTGGCCAACCCGACGTTTGTCAAAAAGTTGGCAAGGTTAACGGAGGCGGAGTCGAAGGAGCAAGGTGGCTTGAGGCATAAGGAGGGAAGAAGGAGGGAGGAGCTGAGAGCTCAGGGGTTCCAGGGACAGGAAGGTCCGGAGCCAGGTTAGAGGCAGCAGGGAGGGCCCATCCAGGGTCCAGGAAGAGGTCTCGTCAAGGGTAGGGGGAACTTACTCCTGAAGGCCAAGGGAGGTTCAACTTCCAAAGGCAAGCCCCAAGACAGCTCCTACCCCCACCCCAGCAAGCCTTGGCGATAGGAGGAGGGGAAGAGGTAACGGAGAGAGATCGCCCAGCCCGCCGAAGGAGGGGAGGAAGAGCGTTACCATACTGTGACTTCCACCAGGTGGAGGGGCACGCCACAGCTACCTGCCCTGAGTTCCTGGAAGTGAGGCAGGCTAGAGGGCCAGCCCAGCAACAGCCGCCGGAGCAGATTGAAGTTCCACCCTGAGTGAGGGGGGATGACATATGTGAGGACCGGGTTGATATGGGAACCCGAGGGGCCATATGAGTGATCCACGGTGGAGTGGGGGTCAAGCCCAGGTCCCACCCCCAGGGGAGAAGGAAGCGAGATGAAGGTCATCATGCCCAAGCAGCCTAAAGACACCTCACCTTGGTGAAGTCTTTTCCTTTTCTTTTTCTTATTTTGTAAAAAGCTTTACCCCTGACCAGCTGAGTCAGGAGGTCATGTAACCCAAATTTTTCTTCGTTTGAGGATGTTGGATTTGATAAAGTTCAGGTGACATGCCTAGTTCCAACCCCCGAGAGGATCTCCTCATCCAGGCTCTCACTAGCTGGTTGGGTCGAATGTGCCTCGGTGGAGATCAAGTTCCCAACCCCCGAGAGGATATCCTCATTCAGCTCTCACTAGTTGGTTGGGTCGAATGTGTCTCGGTGGAGATCAAGTTTCCAACCCCCGAGAGGATCTCCTCATCAAGGATCTCACTAGCTGGTTGGGTCGAATGTGCCTCGGGGAGATCAAGTTCCCAACCCCCGAGAGGATCTCCTCATCCAGACTCTCACTAGTTGGTTGGGTCGAATGTGCCTCGGTGGAGATCAAGTTCCAAACCCCCGAGAGGATCTCCTCATCCAGGATCTCACTAGCTGGTTGGGTCGAATGTGCCTCGGTGGAGATCAAGTTCCCAACCCCCGAGAGGATCTCCTCACCCAGACTCTCACTAGCTGGATGGGTCGAAGATGCCTCGATGGAATTTGAAAAGTTCACCCCGAGATGGTTCCGCTGACCAAGCTTTCACTAGCTGGCAGGGCTAGTTGACCTCTCAGGGAGGCCAAGTATTATTCACCCAGAGGGGATCTCGTCACCCAGGCTCTCATTAGCTGGCATGGTGGGTTGAACCCTCAGGGAGGTTAAGTGAATTCTACTCGGAGAGGCTAAGTATCTTTTCGACCGCGCAAAAGAACTACACTCAGCGAATACGTTGGGTTGGATGTTTCTTTCCGAGCGTGAAACTCGCTCGAAAAGAGCGGGGATTGTGTACAACCCCGTATTCGCGGAGTGGGGTCCCTCCAGCAGGCGCGGGGCTAGCTATGCATTTTTAAGCTTTTTGAGGGGTTTGACACTCTTAGTGGCCAATTTAGGCTCAACCAGCATAATATACTAGTAGAAAGATGAAATATTTGTCTCCCCCCGGCCCCTTTGAGGGGTCGCCCAAGCCCTTACTCGCCCAGGCCGCGGCTCGCCTAGGCCGCTTCTCGCCTAGCCGCAGCTCGCCAGCCTCGGTCTCGCCTAACCGCCTACTCGCCTAGGCCGCGTCTCGCATAGCCGCTTCTCGCCTAGCCGCTTCTCGCCTAGCCGCTTCTCGCCTAGCCGCTTCTCGCCTAGCCGCTTCTCGCCTAGCCGCAGCTCGCCAGCCTCGGTCTCGCCTAACCGCCTACTCGCCCAGGCCGCGTCTCGCCTAGCCGCTTCTCGCCTAGCCGCAGCTCGCCAGCCTCGGTCTCGCCTAACCGCCTACTCGACCAGGCCGCGTCTCGCCTAACCGCTTCTCGCCTAGCCGCAGCTCGCCAGCCTCGGTCTCGCCTAACCGCCTACTTGCCCAGGCCGCGTCTCGCCTAGCCGCTTCTCGCCTAGCCACAGCTCGCCAGCCTCGGTCTCGCCTAACCGCCTACTCGCCCAGGCCGCGTCTCGCCTAGCCGCTTCTCGCCTAGCCGCAGCTCTCCAGCCTCGGTCTCGCCAAACCTCCTACTCGCTCAGGCCGCGTCTCGCCTAGCCGCTTCTCGCCTAGCCGCAGCTCGCCAGCCTCGGTCTCGCCTAACCGCCTACTCGCCCAGACCGCATCTCGCCTAGCCGCTTTTCTCCTAGCCGCAGCTCGCAAGCCTCGGTCTCGCCTAACCGCTTACTCGCCCAGGCCGCGTCTTGCCTAGCCGCTTCTCGCCTAGCCGCAGCTCGCCAGCCTCAGTCTCGCCTAACCGCCTACTCGCCCACGTCGCGTCTCACCTAGCCGCTTCTCGCCTAGCCGCAGCTCGCCAGCTTCGGTCTCGCCTAACCGCCTACTCGCCCAGGCCGCGTCTATCCTAGCCGCTTCTCGCCTAGCCGCAGATCGCCAGCCTCAGTCTCGCCTAACCGCCTACTCGCCCAGCCTCGGTCTCGCCCTAACCGGTCTCGCCCGGCTTCAGCTCGCCTAGATGGTCTCGCCCTAACCGATCTCGCCCTAACCAGTCTCGCCCGGCCTGTGCTCGCTCAGCAGCCAGCTCGCCCGGACCTCTTTTGGCCATGCTTTTACCGTTGTACCCCCGGGGTGTAATTACCTTTTTACCCCCTAGTGTGGATGTTTTTTGTTGGCCCAAGACCTATTTGTCTTAGGGGTATTTCTGACTTTTTGGTTCTCTAGGTTTGGGAAAATTATAAATAGACCCTTGAGGATGTCTTGGAGGGGGGATTTTTCTTCACTACTCTTCACCCTCTTCTTTTGTCCTCAAAGGCACCTAGCTCAGCATTGACTAGGGAGGGGGAGATCTCAAAGGTCTTCCGGGTGTGAGGTGGGACCTCCACGCTAGAGCCGAGGGTCTGTTCCTAGCTTCTTGAGTCTTTGTCCTGTGACGTTCTCCTGAGTGTAGTAGGTGTGAGGTCACCTCTCTCTTGGGACTCCGAACTCCATGAGAGACCATGTTTTTTGTTTCAACAATGACCTTGATCTCACATTCACAACTGACATGAACATATCGATTTAACATATAGATAAACATACATTTACATAAACATTGAGACCGACTTAATCTCAAGTTAAATGAATTAATTTTGAAAGAATCATCTTTAAGTCAAAGAAAATCATGATTACAAGATAATCAAACTAAAGCAGTGTCAAGCAAATTTCTATTTTTTGAGCGCATTTATCAGTTCTCTCTACCATGCGGTCTGTTGATCCCCTCAAATAAATTAAATTCAATTTGGTAAAATGAGCTCTTTGGACATTTTCTCGACTAACTGTATTCGCACAACAGTTAATTATGCATATTAACATTGTCACAGTCTTCCACAAATAAGTTTCCATGGAAAAGTAAAAGCAATTTATAGTATTAATGTGTTGATTACACATTGCGTTTGTGATAGGCCCTTTCTCATCAATAACGGGGGGATGGGGGGTGAAGGCATATGGGTTGAGGATTCTAGAGGATCTTAGTTGTTTGGGTCTCTCTATATATATAGAGAGAGAGAGAGAGATTCCTCTCCTCTTGGAACTCTCCACGAATCTTAGCGAGCAATCTGCTCAAGCAATGAATGCAAAAGAGGTAATTAAGCGACTCTAACGACCGACATTTGAATTAATTAATAAAGGAAATACAAGAGGAGAGGAAGATAGATAGATGGTGAGTAGAGAGAGACTCAAACAACTAAGATCCTCCAGGATCCTCAACCCATATGCCTCTCCCACATATATACATGAGAGAGGGCATTAACAAATACATAATACTCTTAGTGACTATTAATTACTCAATAATAATATTATTATATTCTACCAAGAATGTACCATGGTGGCTTTCATACGCGCGCACTGATGGTTCAGATAAGAAGGGTTTTGCTTGAGTGAATGTGTGTGCGTAACACAAACTCACAAGTCTTGTCCCACCACAACAGAAAGCCACGCAAGCAAGTTCATATGACATTCTTCCCAAAAGAAACAAGAATTTAGCACATTGTTCTATTATTCTGAGAGCTCACCTTTTCTATCCTTGATATCAATAAAACCGTCTTTCTTTATTCTTTCAATAAAATCTTTCCCCAGGTGACCATCAATGCCTCTCTTCAATGCAAAGCGGCCAGAAAGATTAATAACTAGAGGGACATCATTATGTGTGGATGCATAAAGAAGGACCACATTACCCCCTGTTGAAACTTTGTTAGTTACTGCTTCAAAAAATCAAATTCTACAGAGTGCAATGACAGAAATTTAGCTGTGGTTGGCAACATTTCAAAAAAAACTTGGCAACCAAATAGAAGAATGCTTAAAAGAGTGCATTAGCATATAACAAAATGAAATGAGCAATTTTAGGTTAAAACTTAACCCTATCAAAGCTAGTTCAATTCAGAGAGACAAGGGATAAAAATAATAATCTACTGCAAAAAATGATTAAAATTAATTATATGGTTGCTGGTGATATCTAGCATTTGTTAGAAGGTTTTGATTGGTGAAATTAAACAAACTTCATAACTTACGTCATCCCATCATCCTTGATTTTTCTAAATGCTTGACAGATGGTCAAATTATAATGGAAATTCATGAAAGTAAATATACAATTAATGCTCATTTCGTTGACCATATTCACCTGTCTAATTTTGAAGATTATACAAAGCAGTGGACACGGAGAAAAAGGAAGAAAGGAAATTGAAACTAGAGGAAAACAGTCTATCCATCCATCTATCTATGCATACTTTAAAGAGAGTTATTATACAAACAATAAAGATAGGTATGCACACATTCTTTTGTTTCCAATTGTGACCTTCTAGTGCGGCAAAAGTAAAAAAAATCACGTCTCTCGCCTGGTCCCCCACCGACCGGTCTTCTACCATCTATTAGATGAAGACAACGTTGGTAACTGTAACGACTACAGAAGCGACTGTGGAGGCCTCGTAAAGTGTCACGACGGCAGCAATAAGTTGAAAATGACAATGAAAGAAAATATTGTTAAAAAAATTGGATTTCTCCACTGCACTCGAAGCCGAGACGACAGAGGACGAACCCCCACCATCTGCATCAAGTCCGTTCATTGCACTGATGCTGGCAAGTACCTAAGTGGGAAGCTAGAGGTTTCCAGTGACTAGGCATCACCCACAACGACGCTACAATACATCAACAAAAAAGGGGATAGAGGAGCGGGAGAGAAAGGAAAAGAAGGAGAGAGAGAGAGACTTGATCCCATTGAGTAGCAGACGATCGGAACTATAGGTGGAGGTCTAAGCTGCAGAATCGGGGCACCTGGAAGCGACAATGTAAACGGACAATCTCTCCTTTTGAAGAAGATTAAGGCTTTGTTTGTACGGGCTATTTATTTCCTATTTGAATTGCCTCCACTTGCAACCACCAATCCCCAAAAATGTTATTTTATGTTTGAATCCAACCACAGAGGAGGTCTATTCAAGAACATTGTTTTATCTTCATCATCACTCAACCACTCCATCTCCACCAGCCACCCCCCACCCAAACAGATCCTAAGGCTTAGTTAGTTTGGAATTTTTTTCTCAGTTGCTAAAGCTACATGACTTTTTTACTCAGCCATGTGATAAGGTTTCCTCCATAGTAAGTACAACAACCAGTTGTAGATCTTCGATCGTCCAGCAAGCCCGCATAATCCGCATCAGAGTAAGCAATAAGAGAAAGCTCCGAAAATGGTTTATACACAAGTCCTTGTCCAGGAGCAGTCTTCAGATATCTGAGTGCGTTCCGCTGCCTGAGGATGAGAAACCCGTGGAGTGTGCATAAAGAGGCTGACCACTCCAACCACAAATGAGATATCTGGTCTTATAACTGTTAGGTATATCAGTTTTCCCACAAGACGTCAATATTATTCAGGATTTGGAAGTAGAGAGTCAGACTCAGATCCATAAGCACATAACTTGTGATTGACTTCCAACGAAATCTCCGCAGGTTTGCACCCTGAAAGGCCAGCATCTTGCAGAAGGTCAAAGCAATACTTGCACTGGGATAGGACAAGGCCATCAGGTCGTCGTGCAACCTCTAGTCCAATAAAATACTAAAGGTTTCCCAGATCATTGATTTGAAAGACAGAATTTAAATGTTGCTTAACATGTTGTATCCCAGCAGAGTCATCACCCGTGATCAAAATATCATCCACATAAACAAGTAGTATTACAGTCCTGGTTGATTGGTGACGAGTGAAAAGAGAAAAATCTGCGGAGCTTCGTTTGAAACCAACCTCACGAATGACCTTCCTGAATTTCTCAAACCACGCCCGAGGAGACTGTTTGAGACCATAGATAGATTTTCGAAACAAACATACACGAGAATCCCCCGTGATCTCAAACCCGGGCGATTGATGCATGTAAACAGTCTCAAGAAGATCACCATTCAAAAAGGCATTTTTCACGTCCATCTGATGGAGGGGCCACTAGCGATGAACAGCTAAGAAGAGCAGAACCCGAACCGAATTTAATTTTGTGACAGGGGAGAAGGTTTCAT
Organism: Platanthera zijinensis; assembly: GCA_039513925.1. NCBI lineage: Eukaryota > Viridiplantae > Streptophyta > Magnoliopsida > Asparagales > Orchidaceae > Platanthera > Platanthera zijinensis. The sequence continues at coordinate 16,996,442 of CM077094.1, read as the reverse complement.
CATAATCAAGGTCGTATTGTTGAGTAAAATCCTTTTCCACAAGCCGAGCTTTCAAGCGATCAACTGCCGCATCCGCCGCATGCATGATTGTAAAGATCCACTTGCAACTTACACAACTTTGGCCAGGAGGGAGAGAGACAAGTTCTCAAGCCTGATTATCCCATAGGGCAGTCAATTCTTCATCCATGGCTGCACGCCACCCCGGATGCTGGAGAGCTTCCTGCACAGAGTTAGGTATAGAGATAGAGGAGAGAGAGAGAGAGAGAGAGAGAGAGAGAGAGAATGTAAGAAGTGGTGGAGAGAGCCGATGTAATGAGACATAATTGGCCAAGGGATGAGCCGTCGAAGGTGATGCCGAATCAACAAGTTGCGAGGATACACCAGTAAAGGGAAGCTGCTGCAAGGCATCTGAACGTGGAGGACAGCAAGTGTAAACCTAAATGATAGGAGGTTTGGAGGGGGCTAGTGGTGGTGTAGGAATCAGAAGCAGAGGAGTAAGAAGAAGGGGTGGAAGCAGGGACGTAACTGGAACTGTGGGCCGAGATAGCGGAGGAGGAAGAAGAGGATCAGTAGGACTGATGTGATATTGTTGGTCTTCATGAAAGGATACATCAGCAGAGACAACCACCTTCCCCGGGGTAGAGTAATAGCAGACATACCCCTTCTGAGTGCGAGAGTATCCAACAAACATAGTTTTGGTAGCACGATGGGCTAACTTGTCATTTGAAGGACCAAGGTGATGGACATAACATGTACATCCAAAAGCACGAGAAGTAAGAGAGAAAAGAGCCTTGGATGGGTAAAGAAGAGTGACGGGAGCCACAAAGTGGAGGATAGTTGAGGGCATGCGATTGATGAGGTGGCAAGCAGTGGAAACCGCAAAGTTTCAGTAGAGAGGAGGAACATGCATTTCGATCATGAGAGATCTGGCAACATCAAGGAGGTGGCATTTTTTTCATTCCGCTACGTCATTCTGTTGAGGGGTATAGGCACACGAAGTCTGAGGAAAAATATCAAACTCGACGCACAGATTGGAGAAGGTGCGACCAGTATACTCACGAGCATTGTCAGTACGGAGAACTTTTACACACGTTGAAAACTGGGTACGAGTTTCCGTAAGAAACGTACGGAACGTAGAGGTGAGTTCAGTATGATCACGAAGTACAACCAAGTAACCCGCGAGTAATCATCAATAAATATTACAAAATAGCGATAACCAAAAACACTAGGAATCTTATATGGTCCCCAGATATTAGAATGCACTAAAAATAAAGGGGTATCGCTTTGAGTACAAGGAGAAGTAAAAGATACACGGTGCTGTTTGCCAAAAATACATGATTCATAAAAAAACTCCTGAAGGGGAACAGTTGGAAGAGTTTTCTTGAGAATCGGAAGACGAGCATGCCAAAAACGACGATGCAAATCAGTGGAGGAGACAGTGGTGAGAGCAGCGGGAGGAACATCGAGAAGATACAGCCCATTAGACAGGCACCCCCTACCAAGTATATGTTACGTTAGTTGATCCTGTACAACAAAAGAAGAGCGTGAGAAGGTTACACAACAATCAAGGTCCTGTGTAAGGTGGTTAACAGAAAGTAGATTGAAAGGGGATCCTGGAACATGAAGAACCAAGGATAAGGAGAGGGAAGAAGTAAGAGGAAGATGAGATGTGTCAGAAACCGGGACCGTGTCACCATTAGCCACAGTGATGAACTTGGGATAAGCAGAATCTAAGTATTGAGCCGTCTTTTGCAGAGAGAGATACTGCGTAGCACCCGAATTCACAATCCAGTAAGAGCTATGTGAGAGGCAAGATATACCTTCATTTGAGATTGAGGCCACTGAACCAGAGGAGCGACTAACTGCCCCTTGAAGCTGATGGAGTTGAGCACGTAGAGCAGTAATATCCTCACTAGTGGCAGAGGGAGGCGAGGGAGAAGCCGAAGCAGCATGGTGAGGGGGCAGACCATGCTTGCGGTAGCAAGTGGCCTCAAAATGACCATCCCTGCCGCAGTGAGAGCACTTGAAGAGAGTACGGCCACCACGACCTCGTCCCTGAGACTGGCGACCTCCACGAGCCGGGTGACCGCGAGTAGAAGGAGCAAGAGTAGCCACGGGTTGCTGAAGAAGAGATAGAGAGAGAGGCGGAGCGTCCGGTGGAGGGGTAACTTTAAGAAGCATAGAGCAAACGTCCGAGAGGGACAGAGTAACAGCAGAAGATAGGATATGAGCGCGGACACTATAAAGATGTGGTGGAACACGGGCCATCATCAAAGCAATCCCAACTGCTTCTTTCTGTTGTCGTTGAGTAACCAAGTCCGTGGTGGGTGGCTGATGTTGGATCCAAGCCTCCACAAGATTTTTAGCCCGAGCAACAAAGGACGTCAAGTCACCAGTAGCTCCAGGGTCGAGGGACTGAAGATCGGTAAGAATGTCGAATAAGTGTTGAATACTGTCCTTCCCGGAGTAGAGAGAATGAAGGTCCGCCCGCATAGCGTGAGCCGTCTCGTGATACATGGTCATTCGATACGGCTCAGTGTCCAAAGAATCCCAAGATTGGACACACCCATCTTCTCGGATCCACTCGTCAGTAGGTTCAGCGGGAGGTCTTGTCAGGTGATGAAGGAGACCTTTAGTTTGCAGCACATTGCGAACTGAGTGAACCCATTCAACAAAATTTGGTTTGCCACAGAGAGAAATGGTGGTAATACGTAATTCATCATGAAGTTCCAAGGGAGCAACACGAGGATGTCCGGGAAGAGTAGTTGAATCGGAAGCAGTAGGCGAGTCGAAAGCCATGCGGACAACGCCAAGAACGGCGGCTGGGAAAACTATCCGAGCGGTTAGAAAACCAGGGCGCTGCGGCTAAAAGAGCACGCGGTAGAGAGTCCGCGGAGAAGAGATCGCACGGCGAGCAGAGCACCAGGCCGCTGCGGACGAAAACTGTCACGGCGATTTAGAAGAAAACGCCAAGGGTCAGAAGCAGCGGACAGAAGCAATCGTTAAGGCGAGACCGCAGCAATTAGAAGAAATCGCCAAGCAGAACATTAGGCCAGCGGTTAGGACGGGACCGCGGCGAGAAGGAAAAAGTTAAGAGAGGTCGCGGCTAAGAGAGCGGGCGGTGAGCAGAACACCAGGCCACCGCAGACAGTTAAGATGAGACCACAGAGATTAGAAGAAATTCTCAAGGGCCAACGGATAGGTGAGACCACGGCGAGAAGGAGAGGTCGAACGACCAAACAAAGCAGCCAGAAGCAGCGGACAGAGACAGTGACTAGAAGCAGCGACTAGAAGCAGCGACCAGAAGGAGCGGCAAGAAGCAACGGCAAGAGGCAGCGAATAGACAACCCTTAGCGGCAAGACAACACGTAGCGGCTAGGCAATCCTCAGTGGCAAGGCAACCCACAGCAGGTAGAAGAGCGAACAGCGGGTAAGGGGGCGAGGGGGCGGGTCCCACCGGTCAGAGAGAAGAGGGTTATAAAAGTAGAGAGAGGGAGGGGAAGAGATGTGGAAGCCACAGAGAGAGGAGTAGGGGCGGTCGGAAAAGAGGAGTCCGCGGAACAGCAGCGGGAAGAAGGGAAGAAGCCGCGCGGATAGCTGCGGTTACAAAATGGGTATCCGCCCGGGATCGGATAGGCTCTGATACCATGTAGAAACTTAGAGTCAAAACTTGTATATACTGTCATACCAAAAATACAAGAGAGAGTATAAATATATAGGAGAAGAGAAGGAGAAAAAATCTTATACAAGAGATGTGGGACTAATAGAAGAAAAAACAAGCGGACCTATAGATGGGCTTTAAACATGGGCTTTTACATCATTTTCCCTCATATTCTCTAACAAAAATAAAACATAAATCTATAATTTATAAATAAAATAAAATATGTAAAATAGTTAACTAGGTGTTGATTTGTTTACATTAACTGTGTTGATTTGAATTGAATACAAACAAATAAAGTTCAAATTATGTTTTTACTAAATGAGAACCGTGGTAAAATGTTTTTTATTGTAAAATGCTTATTTTGCATGGTAGCTTAGTAATTAAGCAACTAATTGAAATTTTAAAGAAATAAACTAATATTGCCAGCTTGATTATTGCATATATAAGTTTTGCTAAAGGTTAAAATACTAAAATGCACAATAATATTAATACTAAATTATTGTTAATGGATGGGATAATTTAAAAGAATACTAGAATTGAGTGAATAATCAATGGGTCGCAATATTAATGATTATTACAATGTTTAGGGTCAAGTAACAATGACAATTGTCAAATTATCTATTGACCAAAGAATCTAATTGCAGCATTTATTATAGACATACAAGCAGTCGTGCACGGATCGCCCATACATAGGCATCAACAATATGTCACGGGTCAGCATGATAAAACAAAGAGAAACTAATATTGCCTGTTTGATTAATGCATTTTATAAGTTGTGCTAAAGGTCAAAATATTAATGTACCCAATAATATTAATATTAAAATATTGTTAAGTGTTAGAAAATTAGATAGCCCATATATAAATGGCCCATTTGGCCCTCTCTCTTAGGCTTCTTTAGTTCCACATTGCTATTTTCATTTGTGTTCCTCCATTGTTCTATATAAAAGAGCCCCTTATACATGTAATATTTCAAGATTGAGAATAATATTATTTTGAATATTTAATGATTCCCTCTTCCTTCTGGTTTCGTACGTGGTATCAGAGCCATTAAAATCTCTGCCCATTTCCGGTAGAAGCCCTTACTCCCGGACGGACCTGTCCGCTCCTTCTGTCTGCCTGCCCGCCTAGTATGAACTAGCGGTCTTCTCGTGGAAGCCCGCCCCTCTACCTGCTCTCCCCTCTCTACTCACTACCCCTCCTACTGTTTATAGTTTTCCTCTGTGTCTACCATCCCTACTGCCGCTCCTTCTCTTGCACATTGCTCGTCCATTACTCATGCAACCTCCTCGCCGAAGTCATCGCATCAGCCTGCTCACCAAGTGACTTGTCTCACTTGCACCTGCTTTCCCTATTCGCCTGCTCTCCAACCTAATATTTCTATTCGCTTGTTCGCTCATCTCGTCAAGGTCGCTTGTTGTGTCTATGTTCTCTTTGTTCGCTCATCTCGACTATTCACCTGCTAGTTTGCTTGCGACTTGAATCGGCACTTCCTAGAAGTTGCTCGTTGTTTACTACATCAAATGCATCTACCCAAATACTACTGGGGGGCGTTGTCCTCACGGCTATGCATCTTATTAATCGCTTGCCGACTCATATCCTCAACCATAAAACACTGTTAGAAACTCTCAATATCCTCCCTAGTGAACTCATCCCTCGTATCATTGGATGTGTGTTTTTTGTCCATGTGCACCACACCTCCAACTTTGATCCCCGTGCGCTTCGTTGTGTCTTCATTAGATACACAAACACTCAAAAGGGCATAACTGTTTTCATCCTGTAACCCGCAAGACATTTGTCTTCATGGATGTCACTTTCCAGGAATTCGGGTCCTATTATGGGAGCTCTCTTCAGGGGGAGACTGTTACCAAGGAAGTGAGCTCCTCCGCTATTCCCCTACCAATATCTCCTTCATATCAGCCTATTATCTCTCCTCCTACTATCCCACATGTAGTTTCGTCACCGCCTATGGTTCTTCCGCCACCTCTACCTTCTCTCCCTGCTCCTTTGCAGGTTCATACTCGTCGGCAAAGGCACGAACAGGCAGCTACTGCACACTATACTTGCATCCACGCCTGATTCTTCTACCGTTCCTCAAGGTAGCCGTGCATCCACACGACATCTTTTATCACATTAAGTGACTTATGACTCATTGTCCTCCCGGCATAGAGCCTTTGTCACTTCTCTGCCCTCCATTTCCATACCTTCTTCGTGGCAGGAAGCTCTGAGGCATCAAGAGTGAAAAGATGCTATGCGGGAAGAGATGTTTGCCCTTGAGAAGAATTACACATGGGACCTTATTGATCTTCCTCAAGGCAAGATGGTGGTTGGAAGCAAGTGGATTTTTTCGGTGAAACAGAACGACTAAGGTCTGGTGGACCGTTACAAGGCTCGGTTGGTGGCCAGAGAATACACCCAATCGGACGGAGTTGATTATCAGGAAACCTTTGCTCCAATTGCAAAGATGAATTCTATCTGGATTCTGCTTTCGTGTGCAGCCTATAGAGGGTGGAGTCTCAGTCAGTTGGGCGTGGAGAATGTCTTCCTCCATGAAGATTTGGAAGAGAGTTTATATGTCACTCCCTCCTGGTCTTATCTCTGAGGGATCTGAGGGAAAAGTATGCAGATTGAAGAAGTCTCTAAACGGCCAAAAACAATCACTGAGGGCTGGTTCGGGAGGTTAAAACGAGCACAGGTGACATTTGGGTATGGTCAGAGTAAGGCGGATCGTACACTATTTGTAAGGCACAGACAATGGAGATTGACAGTGTTGATAGTTTATGTGGATGACATTGTCATAACTGGGGATGACATGGAAGAAATTAGAAATCTGAAGACAAGATTGGCAAGTGAATTTGAGGTAAAGGATCTTGGGAACCTTAAGTACTTAGCATTAAAGTTGTCAGATCAAAGCATGGTATCTTTATCTTACAGTGAAAGTACATCCTTGACCTGCTGGAAACTACGGGAATGGGTGGGTGTAGACCTGTTGATACCCCCATTGAAGCGAACCATAGTTGAGGAAGGATGGTGGAGAACCTGTCATGAATATTAATAACTTTCAACGGCTGGTGGGCAGACTCATCAATCTATCCCATACTCGCCCGAATATCTCTTATATTGTTGGTGTTATCAGCCAATACATGCATGCTCCCAAATCTCACAACTTTGATGTTGTCCATCAGATTTTTAGATATCTCGAAACCTCTCCGGGACGTGGCATTTTGTTTTCTCCGAACAAAGAATTATCCATTAAAGTTTTCACAGATGCTGATTGGGCAGGGTCATTTGATGATCGTAGATCCACGCCCGGGTATTATACCTTGGTTGGGGGAAATCTATTGACTTGGAGGAGCAAAAAACAGCACGTGGTTGCCAGATCCAGTACAGAAGCGGAATTTAGGGCTATGGCCCAGATTATATGCGAAGGAATGTGGATTTGATCCCTTTTACTTGAACTTGGGATTCAAAGTAAAGGCACCATCCGACTATACTGTGATAACAAGGCCGCCATTAGCATTGCTCATAATCCTGTATAGCATGACCGCACTAAGCATGTTGAAGTCAATCATCATTTCATCAAGGAAAACATAATGAGGGGAGTTAATAGCACTCCATTTGTCCCCTCGGATCAACAGCTGGTTGATGTGCTTACAAAGGCTGTCTCATAGAAGTTTTGGTAACATTATGTCCAAGTTGGGTGTGACAGATATCACAAGCCAAACTTGAAGGGGGGAGTGTTAGGCTGTGCTTTTATTTTTGGTGTTATGCTTGTATGTTTTCACTCCTATAAATAAGGGAGTGCTTATTTCTAAAGAATAATTTCATTTTTCCTCCATTCAACACTTAGCTCTGCACCCTTCATGATTCGGCTAACACATAATATAGGAAACATGTTCGAATTCTCCTCTTGTATGAGTACTGTGCTTATGAATTTCTGCCTGACATCGAGATATAGGGAAAGCAGCCCCCCCCCCCCTTGCGGGATCTTAAGAAGAGTGTGTGCGGCTAATTCCCGATTGAGCTCATGGAGCGATTGCATGCACAACTCGAAGGTCTTTGAAGAAGGCGAGCATTTCTCGCCGACCATGGACAAGAAGCGATTGAGGACAGTGATCTGGTTAATGAATCATTGGAGGTCTTTGAGATTAGTAAGCGAAGAAGCCTGGACTGGAGCGTATCTTATCAAGATTAGGCTATATCTCCTCTAAGGCGATAAGATGACTTAGAAATTTCACGCTGCTAGCCCCGAGGTACAATTGAGTGGATATAACTTCACGACATGCATTAGTAAAGTGGCAAACTATATTGCACGAGGACAAGGACATAATATAAGACAAGATACATTACGGATACAGGAAATATGATTTTCCAAAAATATAGGTTATGGGATACGTTTTTGAAAATTTTAATTATTTAAATCAGTATAAATTAACATGAAGATATGTATAGCATTCACGTCTTCTTTAATTTTTTTCATTATTATTTCTCGCATATCATAGATTAGGTTAATGCGAGGTTTTTCTGTCATAAAAATGTATTATATCCAAAATAAGAGTCGTGAATAAAGTAAGTCAACAATTGAATCTCATCACCTATCATTCCACACTTTTTTTACGTGTCTTTCTCCATGTCACCATTGCAAAACACATACATTTTGGCCATTTTTGAGCATACTAAGGCGTATCCAGTAATATCTGAAAGTATCCTTGAGTATCTGAAATTTATTTAATATAAAATTAAAAGAAAAATTCCAAGAGTTACAAAATTGGGTTTCCTAGAGTTTTTCAACTACGAAATATTTCGAATACAATACGTAAGGCCATTTTAAGTATTTGTGTTGTATAGGTGGCGAAGGTTTTTTGCAGATTGGCAAGGTGTGCTTCAAAGGATTTGCTCTTAACCAGTATGTCATCCACATATATCTCTACATTCACACCATTCTAATTTTTAAAAAGTATGTCCTTGGTGACAAAGGATCCATATAGCAGAACCCACTATAGTGGGATAAAGGCTTGAGTGTTGTTGTTGTTGTTATGTCTCTGGCATTTTGGTATGTTGCTCTGATGTTCTTCAGACCGAATGGCGTGACATTAAAGCAAAAACAACCAATGTTTGTGATGCAAGAAACCTTTCTCTGATTTGAGAAAGCATTTAAAAAACTCAAAGATGAAAAACCAGTAGAATCGACTTGAGAGTCAATAAAGAGTAGAGGGAAACAATCCTTCGGCGAGTCATCATTTAAATTACGAAAACCAATACACATGTTACGCTCACACATTCACCAAAACGAACCCCCCTTGTCGGAACCAGCGAAGCACACGTATGGAAACCGCCATGAAAAAATTCATGGTGGAATATAATATTTTGTAATTAATTAGTATGAATTAATGGGTTATACTAATTAATTATTATTAATTAATGTTGATTAATTATATTGATTAAGGTAATTTAGTTTTTAAAATGTGTGTCCTCCCTCATTTATAGGGTTTAGGGTTGTGGGAGCCTTTAAGATCATGTGGTTTAGGCTATCTTGTGAGAGAAGCTCTTTGGAGGACCCAACCTCTGAGAATTGGCAGAAGCATGCCTTCAAATTGTATCTCATACATTTTTTAAAATTTAATTTCATTTGAGTATTTATTCTCTTGCTTCACGATCATAAACAATTCTTGCTGGTAACATTTGTCACTGCCCAGTGGGATTTATAACAATTAGGGCAGTAGAAAATCATTCTGATTACTGGATTTCTCTTACAAAGCATGCCCACAAAGTGAAGACCTCTTTTCTGGTCTCCACAATGTACTCAATATCTTAGCACAGTTTTCAATTCATTCATCGTATCATATGATATTCAAATGGACAAAATGTACAAAGTAAAACACATCCTAACTTTTTATTCCTTTTTTACAAGTTTTATACAAATGTATAGTAGATACATAGGTACAGATGGCTTAATCTATTTGGCTGCAGAAGACACAATGTCAGTCTTCACAGGCTGCCCATTGTTTTTCTTGAGCTTCTTAGATCCCAATAAATATTTTTAGTTATACCTTCGTGAGTTCTTTTGCACGCTTTTGCTTTTTCTCAGCAGTTAGGGGCGCCCTCTTTGGAGTAGTGGGTGATGCTAAGGTTTCCTTATAAAAATGTGATCCACGATGGGTTAGTCATAAATATATGACTATGCGAGTAAAGTATCTCTTGAATTATTATACATGTAAATAAGGTTACTAATATCAGTATGCATACAAAGCATCAAAAACTATATACCATAATAGTTATTCAAAGAAATCCAGAGTATCTAATGTTTCTTAATTTCAATCAAAGTTCTTCTTCGGATCTTCTTCGGATCTTCTTCAGATCTTCTTCGGATCTTCTTCAAATTCTTCGGATCTTCTTCAGATCTTCTTCAGATCTTCTTCAGATCTTCTTCAGATCTTCTTCAGATCTTAGTCGCATTCAAATTTTCAAATATTCACTCATTTTAATTACATAGCTCGGAAAATATTAAGTGATGCATCAAATGTGGGTCTCAACCCTCCAGAGGTAATCAAATGTAGGCAAACTCCTACATGGGAAATCCATTAATAGGTCACTCTACATTACAGGACTATTCTTAACATTTCTCGTATGCATCTTATTAGGAATCTTTTATCTTTTCCTATTACAGTCTATCATGTTTAATTCAATCTCTCATAATATGAAAAACATGAGTTTTGAAATATTTGTTCCTCTCATAGTTAATATCGCTTTTATTTGTTATTCCTTCTTGATTTCATATTAATATTCCAATATCAGTGATTTTCAAAATCATAAAGATATGCATAGGCAAGATTGTCTTAAAAACAATATGCTGGAAATATTCAAAATACTTTAACAGAACAAAATTCAAGAGATAAAAAATTTACCATAGCTTTTCCTTTATCTTTCTCAGTTTTATCACCACACATATCGTGAGACGCCATCCTCGGCCTCAGAAAATACTAAAATATCACGCATCTATAATTGGACTGCATCTCTTAGATAAATGTAATGTTGACACTAAGATGATATGACTTTTATTAAGGGTGTGTTTAGGGTTTTGGATATATTACGTGAGTTTTAAAACTACATTGAAGCCCTCAAAAACAACAAAAGAAACACTTTGTAAAACACGTAAAATAGTATATATAAGCTCCAAAATTAGATTTGATCAAACCCCCCAAATATTCCAATTGTATAGATAAATCGAAAACCCATGTGGGCAACTTATATAGCAGGCCAACCTATATGCTAATAACCGCAAAAAAGAAATCATCTAGCAAACTATATATATATAAATATATATATATATATACACACACACATACTATATTAAAAAAGAAAAACACCATTTGGTTAAATGTTCATTTTCCCATTTTACCCCTCTTTATTAAAAAAAATCCAATTTTTAAAAATTTTATTTTCTTAATTTAAAAAATGAGCTAGATTCCTCTACCTGCAATACAAAAAAAAAGAGTTCTTTCGACCGCTCGCAAACGCTCATGCACACCGTAAATTTGAGCAATGAGCGGAGTATAACACTGAGGGATTTGCGAGCGGCGGGAGCGCTGTCGCGCCGGGACAATGTCGTGTCTGAGATAATGTCGCGCGGGGTATAGGGCCCCCGTGCACTATCAAAATTGAGGTACTATCGCGGTTGGTCGTAGGGGTGGAGCCTCGTGCCTGTCACTCGTATATATACGGTAAATTGTCAGGACCTCCCCTGCGAGTCTGCATAATTACAGGTACCTCCCCTCCAAGTTTCGATATTACAATGGCCTCCCCTTCGAGTTTGACAAGTTTACAATCTCCCCCTTCCGTTAAAATATAAGATAGAAAGTGTGTTTTTCAGCAAATAAAATATTGTATATTCCTATTTTACCCTTTTTAATGAGATGAAAGTGTAAGGGGTCTAGTTATAATGTTTTAAAAACCAAGGGATGAGTTTGTAATGTTTATGTATACATTCCTAATACAACATGATCATTGATAAAATAAATATTTTGTAATGTATTAATTTTCATTAAATTAATATAATATGATTAAATCATCCTAAGCCGGTCCCAAGCCCAGATGAAAAATGGTGAGGGTTGTGTTGGGTAGACGACCAACGTAAAATTTAGTCAACCTTATGAATATAGATCATTTGGGAAATTGTGCAAAAGCTAGGTTGTTCCCCTTAAGGAACGTGTTGCATGGTACGAATGCGGCGTCTTGGCAAGGACCGATGCATATCAAGGACTTGGGTGTAGTGTTAAATTTGCAAGAGTACTCGTCGTATGGTCCGAATGCGGCATCTTGGCAAGGACCGTTGCACCTCCAAGAGAACTGGGGTGTAGTGTTAAATAGACAAAAGTCTTCACATATTAGACATCCGAAGGAAGTATGTCGTAGAAATTGTGATCATCTTAGGTTTGGAAGTTGGAATATAGGTACGCTAATGGGGAAAGCAATGGAAGTAGTGGATGCAATGATTAGAAGAAGGATAAATATTTTATGTCTGCAAGAGACTAGATGGGTGAGTGAGAAAGTAAAATTTTTAGATAATTCAGGTTTTAAATTATGGTACACGGGAAAAAATAAAACAAGCAGTGAAGTAGGTATTATTGTGGATACTACTTGGAAGGATGAAGTTGTTGGGGTAAGTAGAAAATGTGATAAAATCTTAACTCTTAAATTGGTCATAGGAAAGAAAATTATTAATGTGATCAGTGTTTATGCATCAAAAGTAGGATTAAGTGAAGTTATTAAAGTGCATTTTGAGAAGACTTTGATAATTTAGTAAGAGAAATCCCACAAAGAGAGAAGATTTTCATAGGAGAAGACTTAAATAGATATATATGGAAGGAAAATGTAGATTACACAGCCGTTCATGAAGGATAAGGATATGGAGAAAAGAATGAAGAAAGATGAACTATTTTAGACTTTGTCGTAGCACATGAGCTAATTATGACAAATACGTTTTTCATAAAGCCAAAAGAACATTTAATTATATTTAAAAGCGGACTAAATAAGTCACAAATTGATTATTTAATGACTCGTAAAATGAATAAAATGATTTGTAATAATTGCAAAGTCGTATTATAAGAGATTTTGACAACACAACATAAGTTAGTGGTATTAAATGTACAAATTAAATATAATAAATTGAAAACAAGAACAAAAAAGTTGCAAAACATTCGGTGGTGAAACTTGAAGATAGAAAAGCAGGTTGCTTTCAAGAAGAAAGTTATGAAATAACTAGTTAATGACTCTTATGTTGATCTTAATGTCTCATGAGAAAGTTTGTCTTCACATTTAAGGATAAGTGGAAAGAACGTATTTGGAGTATCAAAAGGTCGTGCACCCCCAAATAAAAAATCATGGTGGTGGAAAGAGAAAGTGCAAGACAAAGTGAGGGCAATGAGGGTCAACTATAAATCACTCTACGCTTGTAGAAATGATGAAAACTTAGCCAGGTATAAAGTCGCCAAAAAAAAGCTAAACAGACAGTAAGTAAAGCAAGAAGTCAAGCTTATAAATAATTTTATAAGCGACTAGATACCAAAGATGAAGAGCGTGCATATATAAAATTACACGAGCTAGAGAAAGGAAGACAAGAGATTTAAGTCAAGAAAATTATATAGAGGATGAGACATATACAGTCTTGACGGATGATGTGGATATTAAAGAGCAATGGAAAATATACTTTTATCAACTCTATAATGAAACAAAGGACAATGAATTAAACTTAGAAGAGTTAAGTAAATAAGAGTTGTATAGAAACATAACGTTTTATCGTAAAATTCAAGTATTAGAGGTAAAAGATGCTCTAAATAAGATGAAAAATAAAAAAGCGATTGGGTCAGACGATATGCCCATCGAAGTATGTAAATGTCTAGGAAATTAAGGAATTTTGTGTCTTACATGTTTTTTCAATAAAATACTGAAGTCAAAGAGGATGTCAGACCAATGGAGAGAAAGTATCTTGGTAGCTTAGTATAAGAATAAAGGGGATATACAAAATTGTGTTAATTACGGAGGAATTAAATTGATGACTCATACTATGAAACTATGGAAACGAGTAATAGAAAAAAGATTAAGATGAGAGACTAACATCTCGGAGAAACAATTTGGATTCATGTCAGGGAGGTCGACCATAGAAGCTATACATCTCTTGAGGAGACTCATTGACAGCTATCGAGAAAGAAAATAAGATTTGCATATATGGTTTATTGATTTTGAGTCTTAGAAAAGAAAGGTGTAAATATATCATATATTAACACAATCAAAGATATATAAATACTAAGTCAGTGACAAGGGTGAGGTCTTCTGGAGGATTAACACAGGAATTCCCTATCACTGTTGACTTACATCAAGGTTCAGCTTTAAGTCATAATCTCTTTACCCTTATCTTAGATGAGCTCACCAGACATCCAACAAGCAATACCTTAGTATTTATTGTTTGCGGATGATATCGTTTTGGTTGATGAGACGCGCGAGAGTGTAAACGCAAAACTTGAATCTTAGCGAGATACTTTAGAAAAGAAGGATTTTAGGTTGAGCAGGGGGAAGGCGGAGTATATGGAGCTTAAATTTAGCGGTACAAGAAGGACAGATGACTTCGTTATTAAGTTGGGTGATCAAGATATTTCTCGTAGTGAGTGTTTTAAATATCTTGGATCGATAGTTCAAAAAGACGGAGATATTGATAAATATGTGACACATAGAATCCAAGCGGGTTGGTTGAAGTGGAGAGGCGCATCAGGGATCTCATGTGATCGTAAAGTACCACTAAAACTTAAAGGCAAGTTTTACCGTAATGCAATTAGACCTGTGATGCTCTATGGTTCTGAGTGTTGGGCGGTGAATTGTGTACATGAGCAAGAAATGGGAGTTGCGGAGATGAAAATGCTTAAGTGGATGTGTGGACACATGACATTGGATAAAATTAGGAATGAAAGTATCTTGGATAAGACAGGAGTGGCACCAATTGCAGAGAAGATGTGAGAAGCTCGTCTAAAACGGTTTGGACACGTACAAAGGAGACCATTAGAGGCACCTGTTAAGCGTTGTGAGAGTTTAGTCACTAGGCATGTTAAACAAGGGAGGGGTAGACCAATAAAGACTTGGAATGAAACTGCAAGGAAAGACATGATGTACTTAAGCATTAGTGAGATTATGACAAAAGATAGGGCACAATGGCGACAAAGGATCCATATAGCTGACCCCACTATAGTGGGATAAAGGCTTGAGTGTTGTTGTAATATAATATGATTATTTAATGAAATATCAATATACTTAGATTAATAGTTTAAAAGAAGGCAAATTGACCAAAAAATATTTTCTTCGAAAATTTAGTAAAAATTTATTTCTTTTTACAGTAGCGCCAAGATAATTCAAAACAAAATATGGCAATAGCATAACAAAAACCTGTGTTGGCAATTTGTTGTCGGTCATAGTCTATACAACATAAATCCATGATTATAGATAATTATTGGAAAGTGTGAAAATAAGATTACACATCACACTTTGCTAAAATCATCACTTTCCAACATAAAAAATAACAACAAAATTTTTATCCAAAAGTTCCTTCATAAACATAAACAGTCATTCTTCAAATATCTCAATCGACTGGACTCGCCTTGATTTTTTCCTCTGATAAACAAAGGCAGCAGGAAGTTTCAAAAAAGCTTCACCATGATTACCTTCAATAAACTCTAAAGCCTTCTTTTTGGCTCTATACAATTGCATATACTCTGGAGCAACACTATGTTGTTGGAGAACATGCCTCATTCCTTTAGGTTTTATTTCCTGACTGTCTAACATTATCTACTAACTTATCTGCCATCCATTCAGAACTTGCATCTTTGGTTTTATCGACCCAAACACAACTATGACATGAACAGTATGACTTGATTTGAAATGAAGTTCCATCAGGTATTGGAAAAGCATGCACTCTCCATTTGCAACAGGTAGCAGCACGCACAACCGTTACCCTGGATTTTTCATTTTTAAACCTATGAACCTTGCAACCTTCTCTTATAGCATACTCTGTAATCGCTTTACTGAATACTTACAAATACATTCACATTTGCAAATGGCATGCCCTTTTGAAACTTTATAGCTTCATTTGGATTTTTTTGTATGTTAAATTCAATCAAATTTGAACATTCCACCATTCTAGCAACTCGGTCATTCAAGTAATTGTTAGTCTCTCCATAAGATGAATCCATATCAAAATTTGACAATATTGAGTAAAAAAGATCACTAGCTCCATTATCATTTTCTGAATCCATTCCTGTAATCATTAATCAAAGCACTCCCAAGTCTGAACAAGAAAAAAATGGCATGAAAATCTCTATCTTCTTTAGCGAACTACATCAAATGGACAAAGCATATTGGAATAGGGAAAATATGTGGTTTAAATCACATACCTGAGGCACCGGCGAAGTGGATGTTTGAGGTCGTCAATGGAAGTATCGTCATTGTTGGAGGTCGTCAATGGTTGTATCGTCGCTGTTGGAGAGATGCAAGACAATCGGAATCGAAGTCAAAAACACCGTTGAATATATGCGGCACCGTCGGCGTCAATGGCTGGAGTCGCTGTTGGAGAGATGCAGCACTGAAGGAAACGAAGTCGGAGTCGTCGTTTGAGAGGTGCGACACCGCCGAAAGACCAGCACCGCAGTCAAGCCATTCGAACCAGTGAATGATAGCGGGAGATGAAATGCCACAAAAATGAAAACCCTAGAAAAGTCGGACCATCATGTGTTTTAAAAGAGGGTATTTTGGACTTTTTTTAAAACCATCTAGTACAATAAACGGAAGCGGGAATTGTAAGATTATAAAATTTGCAGGGGAGGTCATTGTAATATCAAAGCATGGAGGGGAGGTACCTGTAATTATGCAAACTCACAGGGGAGGTCTCAATAATTTAGAATTTTATAAGCGACTAGATACCAAATATGGAGAGCGTAACATATATAAAATTGCTTGAGCTAGAGAACGGAAGACAAGAGATTTAAGTCAAGAAAAATGCATAAAGGATGAGACAGATACAGTCTTGACGGATGATGTGGATATTAAAGAGCGATGGAAAAGATACTTTTATCAACTCTATAATGAAAGAAAAAACAATAAATTAAACTTGAAAGAGTTAAGTAAATCAGAGCAGTATAGGAACATAACGTTTTACCATAAAATTCAAGTATCAAAGGTAAATGATGCTCTAAATAAGATGAAAAATGGAAATATGGTTTGGTCAGACGATATACCCATCGAAGTATGGAAATGCCTAGAAAATGAAGGAATTTTGTGTTTTACATGTTTTTTCAATAAGATACCGGAGTCAAAGAGGATGCAAGACCAATAGAGAGAAAGTATCTTGGTACCTTTGTATAAAAATAAAGGAAATATATAAAATTGTGTTAATTACAGAGGAATTAAATTGATGAGTCATACTACGAAATTACGGGAACAAGTAATAGAAAGAAGAGTAAAACAAGATACTAACATCTCAAAGAATCAATTTGGATTCATGTCAGGGCGGTCGACCATGGAAGCTATATATCTCTTGAGGAGACTCATTGACAACTATCGAGAAAGAAAACAAGATTTGCATATGTTGTTTATTGATCTTGAGATGGCTTATGATAGAGTTCCAAGAGAGATCTTATGGAGAATCTTAGAAAAGAAAGGTATAAATGTATCATATATCAACATAATCCAAGATATGTATACAAATTCAGTGACAAGGGTGAGGACATTTGAAGGATTAATACAAGAATTTTCCTATCATTGTTGGCTTACATCAAGATTCAGCTTTAAGACCTTATCTTTTTACTCTTATCTTAGATGAGCTCACCAGACATATCCAACAAGGAATACATTGGTGTATATTGTTTGCGGATGATATCATTTTGGTTGATGAGACGCGCAAGGGTGTAAATGCAAAACTTGAATCTCGGCGAGATACTTTAGAAAAGAAGGGTTTTAGGTTGAGCAGGGGAAAAACAGAGTATATGGAGCTTTAATTTAGCAGCACAAGAAGGACAGATGACTTCGTTATTAAGTTGGGTGATCAAGATATTTCTCGTAGTGAGTCTTTTAAATATCTTGGATCGATAGTTCAAAAAGACGGAAGTATTGATAAATGTGACACATAGAATCCAAGCGGGTTGGTTAAAGTGGAGAGGCGCGCCAGGGATCTTATGTGATCGTAAACTACCACAAAAACTTAAGGGCAAGTTTTACTGTACTGCAATTAGACCTGAATGCTCTATGGTTCTTAGTATTGGGCAGTGAATTGTGTACATGAGCAAAAACTGGGAGTTACAGAGATGAGAATGCTTAGGAGGATGTGTGGAAACACGAGACTGGATAAAATTAGGAATGAGTGTATCAGGGAAAAGACAGGAGTAGCACCAATTGCAGAAAAGATACGAGAAGCTAAACTAAGATGGTTTTGACATGTACAAAGGAAAGACTATTAGAGACACATGTTAGGTGTTGTGAGAGTCTAGTCACTAGGCAAGTTAAATGGGGGAGGGGCAGACCAATAAAGACTTGGAATGAAACTATAAGGAAAGACATGATGTACATAGGCATTAGTGATATTATGACAAAAGATAGGGCACAATGGCGACAAAGGATCCATATAGCCGACCCCACTATATTGGGATAAAGGCTTGAGTGTTGTTGTTGTATATATAGATACATAAATCTGAAATCAACAAGAGGAGAATAGTCAGCCAAAACAAAGGCAAAACTCAAAGACCAAAAACAATAGCAGGAAAAAAGAAAAAAGAAAACAAGGTATGATTCTTTCCCCTCAACATGATAAAGGGGTTGATGTAGGACATATATAAAACAAAGCAGAACAAAGCATCCAAGAACAATTGCTCCTTCAACATAACTTTAGCATAGCAACCAGCTAGAGAAATCCTCAACAACCAGCCCATCGATAGATATTAACCTTATTTCCAGCATGAAGCAATAGAAAGATAAAGAAAGATCTTATAGTGGGAGAAGGAAGAAGGTTGTTGCAGATCGCTCGAGGCTCCGGTAGACCGGACTAAATTGAACCGCCTTAGCCTGGGAGCGGTCGAGTGCGCAAACAGTCACAGAAAGAGGGAAAGCTAATAAGGCAATTTTTTTAACGTGGAAAACCCCAGAAAGGGGTGAAAAACCACGTGGTCGAAACAGTGACGACCAAACTTCCACTAGTTTTTGGTTGTTGTACATAGCTGCTTTGAAGAATTCGAGAGCGACAGGACGCCTCTCATTACAAGTTGGGGGAGAGAGAGAGAGAGCTGGGCTCGAAGGGTGACAAACCACCTCTCACGGAGCTATGAACTTCTTGAGCTGCAAGAGATGAACTTGTTGTGCTTTGAAGTCTTACGTTGAAGCTCAGAAGCAGGAGCGACCTGCTTTGCTCGTCCCAACTCTTGTGTCTTGGAAGCCTGTGTGCCGCGGTTTTCGCCTCTTATCCTCTGCGGCTTGTCTCTGCTTGCCTTTTGGAGAGGTCTAGTACGGTTGTCCTGTCGTTGATTAGAACGCTTGTTCTTGGGCGCACGTGGTTCTTGCTGGCGGAGAGCGCACGGAGCGCTTGAGGGCGGAGAGTGCACGGAGCGGTTGCTGGCGAAGAGCGCGTGGAGCGCTTGCTGGCAAAGAGCGCACGGAGGCACGCAAGAACGATCTTGACGGTAAAGCGCACGGAGGTGCGCCAGGACGATCTTAACGGCGGAGCACGCGGAGGCGCGCTAGGATGATCTTGACGGCGAAGCGCACAAAGGTGCGCTAGGAAGAGGCGCGCGCGAGAGCACACAAGGATGCGGAGCGCGCGAGGGTGCACAAGGAAGAGGTGTGCGTAGGAGCACGCAAGGAAGAGGTGCGCACGGGAGCGCACTAGGAAGAGAAAAGGAGAGAAATTTGTACGAGAGAGAAAATTCGCAGGAGGATTTTCCGGCCGAGGAAGAGATGAAAATGAATTAAGAAGGGGGTCTATTTATAGATCTCAAGAGGGACAAGCTGGTAATTTCTCCGATAACCACCGGCCGGACGAATAGGATCGCTCTGTTTAGAGCACACAGATCGTCATATTTACGCAAAAGACAAGACCGTCCTGGCCGGAAAAATAACCGCCCTTGCCGAAAAATAACTGCTCCTCCCGCGAGGGAGGAGCAGCCGGCAAGGGAGTCGGCCAGATAGGACTGGGGGCCAAGGTCGGGTAGCCAATTTTGCTGCCCGGCCTAGGCAAAGAGGAGGCCGCCCCTTAACGGGGGTGGAGGCGGTAAACGGGAGGCAAAATGGCCGCACGTTTTCGGCGAAAGGGAGGCCGCCCCTGGTAGGGGCGGCGGCCGAAGATGGGCGGCCAAATGGCCTTCCCTTTTTCGGCAACAGGGAGGTCGCCCCTACCAGGGGCGGCGGTCGAAGACGGGCGGCTGAGAAGCCGCCTGTTTGCGGCACCGGGGAAGCCAGCCTGGCAAGGGCGGCGGCCGAAGGTGGGCAGCCAAATGGCCGTCCCCTTTTCGGTAACAAGAAGGCCTCCCCTACCAGGGGCGGCGGCAGGAGATGGACGGCCGAGAGGCCGCCCGTTTGCGGAACCGGGGAAGCCGGCCTGGCAAAGGCAACGACCGAAGTTGGGCGGCCAAATGGCCTCCCCCTTTTCGGCAATAGGGAGGCCTCCCCTACCAGGGGCAACGGCCGAAGAGAAGCCGCGACGGCGTCGGCGGTTGCCGCGGCGGTTACACCTCGGGAGATTACGTCTCGGACGGTTACGGCGCTAATGGGGGCTTCTTGGATATCCGCACCACGCACATGGGGTGCGGCTAGCGCTTTTAGGGGGGACATATCATTTGCCCCCCAAGTCCCAACAACTCAGAGCCGAAGCGAATGGAGGGCGGAGACTTTTTCATAAGTCTCGTGCATTATAACGTGCGGTGATCAAGGTGGAGTTGATCAGTACGGTAGAGGTGCAGAAGGTGATCTATCACCCGAGTGAAATGCTCGCTCGTGGTGGTGTGTGCTTATGACAAAATGTGTCGGAGATGAGATGTGCATGGGACGCCTCGTGCGATGGAAGCGGTGTTCGTTAGGTGTGCACTATTGGTGCAATGTGCGCGAGACGGTATGAGATACCTGCGAGATTGGATGCGATGATCCACAGAGCGGTGCTAAAGCGTTATTGCAGCGTAGCCGAACCCGTCACTGGAGATCCTTCCATGGATGAGTGAGGGGCTCTGGTGTTGATGTAGATGAGGCGTGGCTCTGTCTTATTACTTTTTTGTGCATTTGCATTATGTAGTGGCTTCGTACTTTATTTGCGGATCTTTGGTAGCTCTTTGAGCACCACTTGACAGTTTGTTCATTGTTCTGGCTTTGCACCCTCGCTAGGGGTAATGATCGAGCTTTAGAGTTGTTGGAAACATCGTTCTGTGTAAGCAAACCTGCTCTGCTTCTTAGATGTTGACGGTTAGAGGGAGAAGTTCACATGACGCCCGAGCAACTACCTGAGCGAAGGGCGGATGGTATCCTGCAAGCATGAGTACGTCGTTGCTGGTCTTGACTTTGATGACCTTTCTGAAGACGAGCTTGTTGAGTATGTTGTTGATGAGGAGCAGTCTCCTCAGTTTGTTGTACCTGATATTGTCTTGTGTACTTGTTTCCCTGGTGGCGTGCTTGATCTCGTATCATACATTGGCTTGCGGGCTTCTGCCTTCTTTTGCAGTTCGTTGTTAGCTTTATGTTTTTTCTTGCATTGGTTGTTGTTTTGCTTTTGGTGATTTGTCTCTGACACATTCCTTCGGAGTTTGAAGAGGAGTAGACTCCAGCTTTGTTGTTTCTTACTTTGGTTATACTTGCGTTGTATGCGTGTTTGTTGATTGGATATTACATCCTTATATTGTTGCAGCAGCTACGTGCATTTTACCTTGGACTAATTGTTGTATTGCAGCTTTGAGCTCTTGTGAAAGTTGTAGTGTTGGCGTCGCTATCTTCGCGCGGGCAACATTGAGGCACTCCATTGAGGTTGACTATTGAAGGACGAGACTCAGGTGGTTCCGCGACCTACTACCAGGGCGATGGGTGAACG
This sequence comes from Platanthera zijinensis, assembly GCA_039513925.1. Taxonomy (NCBI): domain Eukaryota; kingdom Viridiplantae; phylum Streptophyta; class Magnoliopsida; order Asparagales; family Orchidaceae; genus Platanthera; species Platanthera zijinensis. Next base: position 16,974,693 of record CM077094.1, on the reverse strand, counting down.
CTTCAAGTCGGGTAGTGCGAGGTCGGGTTCACCATGCTGGGGGATGTCGTTGAGTGTAGCGATGAAGCCCTTCGAACATGAGCGACTGTGAGCGAGGGCACGCCCTGGTGGCGCCACAACCTACTACAGGAGAAGGGCGAACCTTCAATCGCAGGCAATGAGAGTTGCAAGGGGCTGGGAGCCCTGAAGAAACGGTGAAGTTAAGAAACTTGCAGACCGCTGGCGAACACGAGGGGGCAGGCCCAGGCGATACCGTGACCTATTACTGGAGAATGGTGAACCTTCGATCGCAGACAAAGAGTCCACAAGGGCTAGGGGCCCTGAAGAAACGACGAAGTTCAGAAACTTACTGAACGCTGGCGAACGCGATGGGGGCAGGCCCTGGAGACGTAGTGACCTATTGCGGGAGAAGGGAGAAGCTTCGATCGCAGGCAGAGAGGCCAAAAGGGCTGGGGGCCCTGAAGAAACGTCGACGTTCGGAAACTTGCAGACCGCTAGCGAACACGAGGGGGAAGACCATGGCGACGTCGTGACCTATTGCGCGAGAAGGGCGAACCTTCGATCGCAGGCAGAGAGGCCACAAGTGTTGCGGGCCGTGAAAAAAAGGTGAAGTTCGAAAACTTGCAAACCGCTGGCAAACGCGAGGGAGCAGACCTGGCGATGTTGTGACCTATTGCGGGAGAAGGGTGAACGTTTGATCGCAGACAGAGAGGCCACAAGGGCTGGGGGCCATGAAGAAACGGCAAAGTTCGGAAACTTGCAGACCGCTGGCGAACGCGAGGGGGTAAGGACCTCGCGACGTCATGACCTATTGCGGGAGGAGGGCGAACCTTCGATCGCAGGCAGAGAGACCACTATGATTGCGCTGCTCGGTGGCAGTTGATGTTCATAGCGCGGTGCCCGGAGGCAGTTGTTGTTCATAACGCGCTGCCCGAAGGTTGTTGTTGTTCATAGCGCGCTACCCGGAGGCAGTTGTTGTTCATAGCACGCTACTCGGAGGCAGTTACTATTCATAGTGCGCCGCCCAGAAGCAGTTTTTGTTCATAGAGCGCTGCCCGGAGGCAGTTGTTGTTCATAAAACGTTGCCCGAAGGAAGTTGTTGTTCATAGCGCGCTGCCCGGAGGCAGTTGCTGTTCATAGTGCGCTGCCCGGAGGCAGTTGCTGCTCATAGCGCGCTGCCCAGAGGCAGTTGTTGTTCATGTAAACGACCGACCTTCTATTTGAGCGAATTGAGTACGTAGCTCTATCAGTGCAGATGATGTTTGCCTCACACAGGCCTAAAATGAACAAGCTTTATAAGGTATTAGAGTCACAGTGGTAATTTACACAAAACATTCATAGAAAAATGAAGTAGGTAAATATTACGGTGGCGCAGGTAGAGCCTCGTTGTTAGGTATGAAGCTTTTTCCTGGGATGATTTCCTTAGGGATTGCCCCCAGTCCTTCCTGGTGTACCGTTGGCTGGCTGGCTCGGCGCCTAATTCGATAAGATTTTCTCCAGGAGACCTTGCTTGACGAGGCGCTCGATTTCATCCTTAATCTTTGAGCATTTTTCCGTGTTATGTCCCCGTCCTTGGTGGAACTACTTTGTCTGGTCCCCTATATTTTTGGCAAGGGGTCTGGGCTTGTGGAACATCTCATTGCTTTGGATTGTGCATAGTATGTCTGCTCTGGAGGTACTCAGGGACGTGCATCTATGGTGTTGTCGAGGTTGTGGGTTGCCACAACGTTCGGCGTTCTTTCTTAAGACCGATGAAGCCTCCTGCTCCCTTGGTCTTTTCATGCCTCTGTCGAACTGTTGTTGATGTGCTTCGATTGCTTCATCGGCGGCGATCTGAGCTTCGACTCGTCGTACTAAGTCATGGTAGCTTGGAGCTGCTTCTTTCATTAATGTTGAATAGAAGTTGTCAGGGCGGAGTCCTCCTAAGAAGAAGCTTCTTAAGAGCTCGGGGTTGAGTCTCGGGATCTGTCGCGCCTCTGTGGTAAAATGACAGAAGAAATTTCTAAGGGTTTCCCTCTCCCCTTGGCGGATCCCAGACAAGTGGGAAGTGTCTTTGACTATTTGATAGCTAGTGATGAACTGGTACGTGAATTGTTGTGTCAGCTCCGTGAAATTCTTGATTCCTCGATCCTTAGAGGAAAGGAACCAGGTGCGAGCTTGTCCTTTCAGGTTTGCTAGGAAGGCTTGACACAGCAGCGGATCTGGAGCACTGCATAGTTGCATCATGATCGCAAAGTGCCTGACGTGCTCTGATGAATCACTCGTCCCGCCGAATGTATCGATCTTTGGGAGCTTGAAGCCGCGAGGGATCGGATGTTCCAGGACTTCGGGTGTGAATGGTGAGCGACGATGGAGAGGGAGAAGGCCGAAGCAGCATGTTGTCTGGCTTGTTCGCACTCTTTAGTGATTATGTCACGAATTTCTTCACGCGTGAGCCTCCCATCGAGGCCCGCTGCTTCAGGGCGGTTGCAGTGATACTGAGCTTCAGGTCCTCCGTCAAGACGGGCTCCGAGGCCTTGAATATCAACGCTGGGGAGTACTGCTTCAGGCATGTTATCGAGCGAGGGAAGAAGAACTGAATCATTGTGCCCCCCAGAGACCGTTGTTTCCGTTGTGCGGGCGGCTTTTCCTGTCATACTTTCTAGTCACGAGTACCGCTATGCTGAGGGTACTGTCTTCTAGGAACGATGGGAACCGTTTTCCCACAGACGGCTCCAAACTGCTGTAGAACACTCAAGGCTCCGGTAGACCGGACTAAATGGAACCTCCTTAGCCCGGGAGCGGTCGAGCGCGCAAATAGTCACAGAAAGAGAGAAAGCTGACAGGGCAATTTTTTAACATGAAAACCACGGAAATGAGTGAAAAACCACGTGACCGGAACTATGTCGACCAAACATCCATTAGTTGTTGGATGTTGTATAGAGCTGCTTTGAAGAATTTGAGGGCGACAGGCCGCCTCTCGTTACAAGTTGGGGGGAGAGAGAGTTGGGCTCGGAGAGTGACAGATCACCTCTCACGGAGCTATGAACTTCTTGTGCTGCAAGGGATGAACTTGTTGTGCTTTGAAGTCTTCATTTGAAGCTCAAAATCAGGAGCGACCTGCTTTGCTCGTCCCGGCTCTTGTGTCTTGGAAGCTTGTGTGGAGTGGTTTATGTGTCTTATCCTCAGTGGTTTGTCTCTGCTTGCCTTTTGGAGAAGTCTGGTACGGTTGTCCTGTCGGTGATTAGAGTGTTTGTTCTTGGGCGCACGGGGTGCTTGCTGGCGGAGAGTTCACGGAGCACTTGCGAGCGGAGAGCGCACGGAGCGGTTGCTGGCAAAGAGCGCACGGAGCGGTTGCTGGCGAAAAGCGCACGGAGCGCTTTCTGGCGAAGAGCGTACGGAGGTGCTCTAGGACGATATTGACGGTGGAGCGCACGGAGGCGCGCTAGGACGATATTGACGGCGGAGCGCGCGGAGGCACGCTAGGACGATCTTGACGACGAAGCGCACAGAGGCGCGCTAGGACGATCTTGACGGCGGAGCGCACGGAGGCGCGCTAGGAAGAGGCGTGGGCGAGAGCATGCAAGGATACAGAACACACGAGGGCGCGCAACGAAGAGGTGTGTGTAGGAGTGCGCAAGGAAGAAGCGCGCGCGGGAGCGCACTAGGAAGAGAAAAGGAAAGAAAAATTCATCGAAGCAGGGGAGAGAAAAAAATACGCAGGAGGATTTTCCGGCCGAGGAAGAGATGAAAATGAATAGGAAGGGGGTCTATTTATAGATCTCAAGAGGGGCAAGCCAGTAATTTTCCCCTGAAACCACCGACCGGACGAATAGAATCGCTTCTTTTAGAACACACGGATCGTCATATTTACGCAAAAGACAAGACCGCCCCTGGACAGAAAAATAATCTCCCTTGCCGGAAAATAACCGCCCTTCCCGCGAGGGAGGAGCGGTCGGTAAGGGAGGCTGTCGGAGAGGGTCGGGGCCAAGGTCGGGCGGCCAATTTGGCCGCCCGGCCTAGGCGAAGAGGAGGCCGCCCCTTAACAAGGGCAGCAGCGGCAAACGGGCAGCCAAATGGTCGTCCGTTTTCGGCGAAAGGGAGGCCACACATGGTAAGGGCGGCGGCCGAAGATGGGCAGCTAAATGGCCGCCCCCTTTTCGGCAACAAGGAGGTCGCCCCTACCAGGGGCGGCGGCCGGAGACGGGCGGCCGAGAGGCCGCCCGTTTGTGGCACCGGGGAAGTCGGTCTAGCAAGGGCAATGGTCGCCCCCTTTTCGGCAACAGGAAGGTCGCCCCTACCAGGGGCGGTGGCCAGAGACGGGCGGCCGAGAGGCCGCCCGTTTGCGGCACCGGGGAAGCCGGCCTGGCAAGGGCAGCAGCCGAAGGTGGGCGGCAAATGGCCGCCCCTTTTTTAGCAGTAGGGAGGCTGCCCCTACCACGAGCTGCGGTCGGAGAGAAGCCGCGACGGCGATGCTGGCGGTGGCGGTTGCCGCAGCGGTTACATCTCGGGCGGTTACGTCGCTAATGGGGGTTTCTTGGATATCTGCACCCCGCGCATGGGGTGCGGCTAGCGCTTTTAGGGGGGACACATCAAAGGTGTTGTACAACCGGTCCTTCTTGGACAAGCAGAGGTCTAGTCAAGTCCTTCCAAAAACTCCAAAAGAGGCACTGAAGTCTCTGTTGGGCAAAGGGGAGATCGTCGTCTTAGAAGATTCAGCAGCAAAAAGGTGGAAATGGGCGGCGGCGGCGGCCCTAGTTCAACGACAGAAATAGAGATCCAGGGAGAGAAATCGAAAGAGTAGGAAACAGAGGGAGCGGCAAGCCCTAGCGGGAGCATAGGAGGAGCGGCGCGGGATAAATTTCCAGAGAAGGCGCGCGAGAGAATGAGGGGAAAAAATTCAAAGCGGGTTTTATCAGTGTTGATTAGCGGTGTAGTCAATAAAACCAACGTACAAAGGACCCCAGCGCATTCCATCAGGTTAATTCACCACATAAATGATAATAGGAGCCAGTCAATTAAACTTGCCACTGCCCACATATATAGCCAAATGTCTAGTAACCGACCAGCCTATGAAATTGAATTTCCTCCAAGTTTCCAAGCCACATCAGCAAACATTTATAAAAAAAATTTGATACAGATTTAGCCGGCTGACTGCTATACTTCCAATTACAATATAAATCCTCCCAACTTAACCAACAAAGATATATATATATTTATTTATTTATTGATATATATGTGTGTGTGTGTGTGTAATGATTTCAAACTTAAACAAACAAATAAAATAAATCATGTGCCTCTAAATCTAAAAAATCACATAATTAGAATAATTTAAAAAAATAAGAAAAAATAAATATAACACAGCTTTTCGTTCTCGTCATCGGGGATTTAAGATCATTTTACATGTATTATCATTTGTGTGGTTACAAATTCTTCCCCTATTAAAAGGATTTTTCGTCCTCAAAAATCTCATATTATTAGAGGTCATATCAAACTAGAAAAGATAAAGATAATAACATGTCTATTTTATTTATGTACATGATGTGGGTTACAAACACATGGAAAAAGAAATACATTTCTTTAGATACGATTCATTTCCTTTCATCTTGGGATGGTCCTAAGTTAAAAGCTCGAGGTTGAATCTGTCTTTATTCTGGGACTACTCTTTTGGGAACTAGGGCAGGTGTTGAAGTCAATGATTCGGTACCCATCTGATATAATTTTAGTCGAGGGAGAAGTGGTTGTCCTGGAGAATTAACTTCTCTATTTTGAAGTTTTGGACATACATTCCGCTTATACCCGGGTTGACAACAGTAAAAAAAGATTCTGATTATGTGGTCTCCTTGACGCAATCTTCCGCACTTTACACATTTTGTTGTGGTTGACTGTGACGCATTACTCATAGTTGGGGCAGATTGAAATGATTTATTCTCTTTCCCTTGCGTTTCATCCTATCTTTGAGCTTTTGTCACCTTTCGTTTACTCAAATCACGCCGTTTTTGAGATTTCTCTTGGTCTATTTCTACCAGTCAGGCTCTCTCGACCAATTTTCCATATTCTAAAATATCCTAGGGCACTAAAAGATTATGGATCTCGTCGTGCAGTCCGTGTTAAAACTGACGACAACGATCTTCTTCAGTGGCTATAAAAGAATCAGCATAATATGCAAATTTGAAAATTCAATTTCATATTGCATTAGTGCTTTAGTTCCTTGGATTAGCCGGACGAATTGATCTTGTAGTGCTCACTTTTCTGACCTCGGGACAAACCAAGTAGTAAATTATTGTAGAAAATTACTCCATGTAGCGACGGCATGACCTTCGTACGTTCTGTTAATGATATTGTCCCATCAGTGTTTTGCTGCTCCTTCTAACAGAAATGCAGTTAATCTCATCTTCTGATTTTTTGGGCATTGCATCACTTGGAAGATTGTTTCAATTCGTAGAATCCAATCTTCGGTGTCTAAGAGAGACAAGTCTCCTCAAAAGGTTGGTTGTTTTAATTCCAAGAATTATTTTAAATCTATATCAAGTTGTCAGTGTTGTGGCGGTAAAGGTGCCACGGGAGGAATTTCAGGAGGTAGATTCACAAGGATTAGAATAGAATCAGCTTGAGGGATAGCTGGAACTAATATAGATAACGCAGGAAATACCATTTTGAGAACTTCATCAATAGCTAAAACAAAATCAAATGGGCGTTGTTGGTTCCCAATATCACTTTTTGAAGATATTGTATCTTTATGCACTTCAGGATCTTCTCGCGACTCTCGACGTCTCTACTAGAATAGATTTGAAGGGGTTCCTATGAGAGGAGTTTTTATTAATTATACTACTTATTTATGTCATAATTTTGTAACTCACAACGACCAAATTTATTTAAAACTGATCTCTCTAATACCAATTTTTTGAAGACCTTTTTTCTGGTTTCCACAATGCTCTCAATATCTAAACGTAGTTTTCAATTCATTCAAGGCAACATATGACATTCAAATGCACAAAATGTACCAAGTAAAACACATCCTAATTTTTTAATCCTTCTTTTTCAAGTTTTATACAAATATATAGTGGATACATAGGTAAAGATGTTTAATCTATTTAGTTGCAGAAGGCACATTGTCAGTTTTCACAGGTTGCTCTATGCTTTTCTTGAGCTTCTTCGATCCCAATAAAAATTTTTAGTCATACCTTTGCGAGTTCTTCTGCACGTTTTTACTTTTCCTCAGCAGTTAGGGGAGCCCTCTTTGGAGCACTGGGCGATGCTACTGTTTCCTAAAAAAATATGGGGTCCACGATGGGTTACTCATAAAAATATGACAATGCGAGTAAAGTACCTCTTAAATTGCTATACATACAAACAAGATTACTAATATCAATACGCATACAAAGCATCAAAAAGTATATACCAAAATAATTATTCAAAGAATTTCTCGTTATCTAATGTTTCTCAATTTCAATCAAAGTTCTTCTTCAGATCTCAATCACATTCAGATTTTAAAATATTCATTCATTTTAATTACATATCTCGGGAAATATTAAGGGATGCATCAAATATGAGCCCCACCCCTCCCAGGGTAATCAAACGTAGGCAAACGTAGGTAACCAGAGGAGGGGTTGTTATTAGTCCATTAAGTTTGGTGGTGGGGATTGTCGTGTCATATGCATTGGCGTCCAGAAAGCGTGTCTCTACCTCTTGAAGGCATGCAACCATGGATGATAGCATCCAAGAAATCAGGCGAATCTCCCATATTGTTGAGGGAGATAGTAATAAGGCACAGGTGACGGGGCATCAAGATTGCTCGGAGGAGGCTGTTTGGGAGTTGTCATGAGATCCGCGACGCTTTCCAATGTTAGAAATAGAAGTTATTCCAATTTGGGCAGAAAAAGGAGATAGCGCCACAGCGCTCGAGAGATAAATAAGGAAGGATGTCCCAGCTGCTAACATGAGAGAGGAAAAAGGTGTATGGATTGCATGGGCCATGAGGAGAGATAACGTTGCGCTCGAGACAGACACGAGCCTGTGACGGGGAAACGAGTAGTGTTTGCTTGTTCAAGCGTTTGACTAGAGTGTCGCACGATGCTATGCGATCGATTGAGAGTTGCGATCGACTGGAAGACGATCAATCAAGACGATGGGTGTGCCAGTTGGAGATGATGAAAAGGCGCGGAAGAAAGGCGCCGATGTTGGGTGAGATCAATCACTACTGAAGGATGGTAAAAGCTTTACCACCTGAGGGGATAGATCTATTTAACTCTAGAGGGGGGTGAATAGAGTATTTAAAAAACTTAATTTATTTTTATAGCGGAATTAAAAACAGTGATATATATATCATTAAGAAAGTGCAGGAATAAAAAAACTAACACAGCACACAGCACACAGCAATAAGAGAACAGGAAGCAAACTAGACAACACAAGAAATTTATAGTGGTTCCCCTAAACTTGGGTACATCCACTCTTCTACCACCCTGGTAGGAATCCACTACAGGTTTTTGATCAGGTGTCCTGTCACCAGAAGATCTATTTGAAAGGAGATCTCACAACCCTTTAGGATTTTGATCAGGTGCCCAAAAACCAAGCTAAGTCTTTTGATAAGGAGACTTAGGGTCTGTTTGGCTAAGCTGTTGTTGATGATAAGCTGCTGACGGAAAGCTGTTGACAGAAAAAGTGCTGTTTTTTAAAAACCGAGTTTTGTTAAAAAACTGTTTGGGTAAAATGGAGTTTGCAGAGCTTACCCATAAGTTGTTTTGTAAAAACTGTTTGGATAAAATGGAGTTTTGGCAGCCAAATTATTTTTCAAGCCTTCCTTATTGAAATGTGTCGTAGGCCGATTTCCAAGACCAATTTCAGCAATGCACAGGTCACAGAATAGAAGGATATCATTCTGATCCCAAACGGCCGATACCCCTCCATCCTTGGGTTTTCCCATCTAATTTTTTTGAAGAATATAAGTATACTGAACTAAAACAGGTACACAAGATTGTAGATATACATGATTGTACATAATAGCATGATTGTAAATATACTGCAGATAACAATAAAGTCAGGAATGGGCTACAATATTACCAAAACATAGAGACATCATAATTGGCTCAAGCAAAAGAAGTAAATCTATGATTCCATATCAGATTGAAAACTATAGAGACATCATAATTGGCTCAAGCAAAAGAAGTAAATCTATGATTCCATATCAGATTGAAAACTATAGAGACATCATTTGTAGATGATCTCAGAAAATCATCTGCTTGAGATTAGTTTTCTTCATCATATATGGAATTTAAAATTGAATTGTCTCTTCAAGAGCCTTGTTCATCTAAACATATGTCGCATAATAACATATTCATCAACTATCAAGTATGGGCCTATGAGGCAATTAACCAAACCATTTTCAATTTAAGGACCTCATAACAAATGAAACAGGTAATCCACCAGCACACATAACTGTGATTTGTGAAAAAAACACACATAATACCAGTAATCCACCAGCACACATAATAACAGTAATCCACCAGAAAAAAGAAGAAGAATCAGTAGAAGAAGAAGAAGAAGAAGAATAGTGGAAGAAGAAGCGGAGCGAGCGGGAGGAGCGGAGCGAGCGGGCGAGAGGATCGGAGCGAGCGGCGCGAGCGGCCGACAGGATCAATGCGAGGCGAGCAGGCAGTGGCACGGGAGCGGGCGAGCGAGCGGCGAACAGGGACCGTACGGGAGCGGGGAAGGGGTCTAGGGCACGGGATCGGGAGCAGCGGCGCGATTCGACTGGAGATAATAGCCGCGGTTGAGGTTTGGTACAAAGTAGTGGTTATTTTAAAACACCGTTTTAAAGCTTTTGATTCCCAAACGCAGCTTATGAGCAAAACTCTGTTTTTAGTCTGCCGCACCGGAGGCAATAAGCTTAGCCAAACGCATCCTTAAGAACCAGGTGGTTAACTTTTGAAGGGAGTTAAAACCCTGTGTATAGTGGGATGAGGGATATGATATTGTCTTCTCTTTCTCAAACAGCTTGAGAAGACTTCAGTGGATTGCTTGATGTTGTCAAAGCTCCCCCTGAGATGATTATAGTTCAAGAATTTGTTGGAAGCTTTGCAGGGTGTAGGCCTTCTTTGATGATCTCCAGAAGCTTTTAGACTGATTGTATTTGATGTCTCTTGAAAGCTTGGAGAAGAGTTGCAGACGATGAAGACTGAATGAGTATGCAGATGATGAAGACTGAATGTCTTTCTGTGTATGTCTGTGTATACTAGTTGATTCTGCAACTTGTTGTTTTCTATCCTGTGTCTATTGATAACAGAAATTCTTCTCTGTATATGTTCTGAATTTAAATTTTTACTCCTTGATTGACTGCTGAAATCTTGGAACTTGAACAAACGACTAGAAGGGCAATAAATTGATTCTTCAACTGTCCCAGTAATTAAGCCGAATATTCACTCTGTGAAATCCAGTAATTAATGTTGTCAATGAACGGCTATATTCATAAGAATATATGCATTTAATTACTCATAGCAATATAGGCAATAAGATATTAAATAAGCTTTGGTCAGTCTGGAAATAAACTGCAAAGAATAGAAAACAATGATCTGACAGATTTTGTCGACCAGAGTTCCAAGATCGTCGAACTCAATCCTCTCTTTCGTCGAGCTGAGCCCCAAGAACTTTGAACTAAATTAATGCTTTTCATTCTGGACTCCAAGCTCGTCGAACTGAGATAGTTGTTCGTCGAACTCAACAACTGATAGGAGATCAGAGTTCGTCGAACTCAGGTAAGTTTTCGTCGATCTCAGCTTCAGAGAAGAAACTTTAAGATCGTCGAACTGAGAACGAAGATCGTCGAACTCCATTCAAAGTTCGTCGAACGACTTCTTCAATATAGAAAAATCTGTCTTGTTCTGAAATCTTAAGTCTTCCAAGTCTTCTGAGGGGTTGGTCCAATCAAACCGACTTGTTGACCTACCCTAAGATCTAATAAAGACCTATGACCCTAGACTATACATTGTGGGTCAATCTATGCAATCCTAATAATGAACCTAGCCCAAATCAACCCTAAAACAGGTGGGGTTCCAACAATCTCTCTATATTTGGGTGAGGTCACAATGTACAATGCATTAAAACAATAAAATATAATCACAAAGCATAACAACAAATATCTGGCAGAAATTAAAAGTCTAGCAGATATATATATACATCCAGTGCTTTGTGAAAGATTAACCAAACAAATAGTTCAGAGGAAAAATAAACTAATCAGAAGGCTATTTAGTTTTCTTTGACTTGTCTTTCTCTGAAGGTTGCCTGAAGATGATTTTCCTGTTGGGATTTGCTGCCTCTCTCTTAGACATAGTCATATCAGCAGCTCCAATGATGTTGCATGAGGTTGCTCTTGGAACAACTGCTTCTAGGTGTAGACTCATATAGGTATCAACATTGAAAAATTGATTAGCTTTGTCATACCTTTTCAATTCTTCTTTTTTGTAGGAAGACATTGTAGTATATTGAGAAGGATCTTTGCCTTCTGCTTTAGCTTTATTTATCAGAGAGAGTCCAACCAGTTCTTGAAATCTAGTCATCTTAAAGTATTTTCTTATTCTGGATCAACAAAAGGAACTGGTGAAGAGTAAGGTCTTTCCTTATGTTCAGATGTAGAAGAGTGCTGAGAGGATGAGGTTCCTGAGGCTAGATTGCCCGAAGCACCTGCTGCTGGTGGAGGAGGAGGAGGAGGTGGATCCTTTCTGAATTTCTTTGTAGGAGCAGATCCAAACTTCTTCTTATTCTTTCTTTCCTTTTGTTTATTTTTAGATAGCCACATCCATTTGGGCATTCCAAGGTATGGAGTAATATTATGTAGGATGTAGTAGAGAGTATCAGCAGTGGGGTTAGGCTTAGGAACAGTTTAGCAGGAGCTTTCCTCTTCTTAGATTTTGCCTTTTTAGAATTTGATTCATCAGAATCATCAACATCATTATCATCAGAAGATCCAGGAGGATTATCATATAAATCATCAATTTCTTTCAGAGTCTCCTTAGAGATCTGCTTCTCAGCCTGAGGTTGTACTTGAGATTCTGGCTCTACAGCACTTTCAGTAACAATTTGAGTTTCTTCTTCTTCCATATCTGCAACAAAATATCATCCAAATCTGCCATAAGGGACTCAGCCAAGGAAAAAGTAGGAGGGGAGAGAGCCTTTTACTAAGGAACAGAAGCTGGTACATAAACATTCTCAGCAACTGAACTTTCTGGAAGCACTGGAGCCACAAAACTTGCTCTTATTTGATCCAAAACTGCTGGACTTATTGGAGCAGAATAGCAAACAATAGCCCTGGGGGGAATTTGCTCAGGAATGGGAAGAGAATGATAAAGAGTATCAAAATCACTTAATAAATTATCCAAGTCCACAGAAGGGACTAGGAAAAGGAATGCGGCAGCCAGAGGTTCTGCAATCTCAACATCAGTAAGCTCAATATCAAATTCTGAAAGATCTGCCTCAAGAAAATCTGACAACTCTATATCTGTATTACAAACTCTGTATCTACTGTATCCATATTTACATCTACTGTTGTTGCTGCTGCTGGAGGAGAAACTGGAGGAACTGGAGCTTCTTCACAGGATATCTCCCCCTGCCTGGTTTCAGAGGGTCCTGATGCCAGGCCCCCAGAAGAAGGGACAGCAGAGAGTGCAGCAATTTTAGTGGAGAGAGAATTGATGGAGGCAGATAGAGGAGCAATATCATTTGCTATGAGTTGCTCTAGAGAATGAGAGATGATTTTGAGTAGATCTTTGGCAATATCAGAGAAATTGAGATATAGAGGTTCTGGAGCAGAGGGAGTATATGGAGTTTGATGTCCACAATTGGAACAGACAGAGAAAGACTGAGGGAAGTCTGTATGAGTGTATTCTGGAAATGTGGAGGTAGGATTAGAGGGAATGTTGGATGGAATTGATGTGGTTGGAGCTGTGGCAGTAGGAACTTGAGTGGTAGGAGTAGATATGGTGGTTTCCTGAATGGGTGAATGAGCTGGAGATTGATGGATTGGAGAGTTGGGAGGAGATGATTGAGGAGATAGTAAGTTGAAGTTGGGATGTAAGGATGAGGATGGAATATCAGTTAGAGGAGTTTGAATGGGAGAGTGAGGAGGTGATGGAATATCCTCTGGTATGTGGATTGGGGATTGAGGAGGTGGAGATGGAAGTTGTGATGGTGAGGCAGGGTGGATTGGTGAAGAAATGGATGGTTGTTGGAGGGGAGTTGATGAAGGAAGTGGAAATTGTGGTGGAGATGGAGGAAGAAGTTGTTGTTGAGAGGGAAGAGCATCTTCTGGAGGTGGGGGAGTAGCTGTAACTGTTCTTGTATCCTCAGAAATCCTGGAGGAAGAGGAGTGTTAAGCACTAACTAGGGGAAGAACTAAGAGAAGAGAAAGTAGAGAGAAAGTAGAGAGAAATTAGGGTTAGGGTTGGGAGAGAAGAGAAAAACCTGAATAATCCTTGCATAACCTCCAAAGAGAGGGGTCCGGGTATATATATATCCCCGGACCCAAGGCCGGCCGACCAAGGGGGGCCGGCCGGCCCCCATGGGGCTGAACCCAACGTGGTTCAGCCCCCCCGAGCCGATATATTTAAGAGGAAAGGGCTGAACCCATTGGTTCAGCCCCATTATTGTCATGCACCCGCCGTTGCCGCCGTTTGTAATGTTGTCCGAACAATCTAGCCTCATCCGGGGGCTTAACATTCCCTTCCCCATCAAAAACCAGCTTGTCCCCAAGGTGGTAATCGGGGTAAAGCTCCCGGAACTCCAGCAAGTCGACCCAAGTATTGTGCTCTGCGGAGAGACCCTTCCATTTGACTAACAGCTCTGGACAGTACGCCGTGCCACGGCGTTTCCACTTGATCAACAGTACCTCCTCCGGAATCGGGCGAAGCTCGCCCCCACTAGTAGCCTCGGGCAAAACGGGAAAGACCGGAACAGCATCACCCAACTTCCGCTTCAACAGGGAGACATGAAAGGTAGGATGGATCCGGGAGGTCGCGGGTAAAGCCAAGGTATACGCAACCGGTCCGACCCGCCGCGTGATCCGAAATGGTCCATAGTAGCGCGGTGCCAGTTTCTGATTAGTCCGCTGTGCCACAGACAGCTGGCGATAAGGACGAAGTTTGAGAAAAACCTCATCTCCCACCTGGAACTCGCGCTCCGTTCGATGGCGATCTGCCTGAGCCTTCATACGATCCTGTGCCGCCCGAAGATTCTCACGCAAGGTGGCAAGGGTCCGATCACGATCACGAAGCGCCCGATCAACTGCTGCAACTGCGGTACTGCCGGGCTCATAACTGCTCAAGGAAGGAGGTGGTCGTCCATAGACGACCTCAAAGGGCGTGAGTTTACTAGCCGAGTGATAAGAAGTATTGAAGCAGTACTCCGCCCAATGTAACCAGCTGGTCCATATTCGCGGCTCATCCATCACGAAGCAGCGAAGGTAAGTCTCGACGCCCCGATTTAAGACCTCTGTCTGGCCATCGGTCTGGGGATGGTGGGCCGTGCTGAAACGTAAGGAAGTCCCCTGCAAGCGGAAGAGCTCTGTCCAAAATCTGCCAACAAAAGTAGGATCTCGATCGGAAATGATCGCCCGGGGAATTCCATGCAATCGAACAATCTCCCGAACAAATAAGCCCGCAACCGACTCAGCTGTGTAAGGATGGCTCAGAGCAAGGAAGTGCCCATACTTGGATAACTTGTCCACCACTACCAATATCACTGATTTACCCTTCAACTTGGGCAGCCCATCGATGAAGTCCATAGAAACCGTATCCCAGATCTGATGCGGAATCTCTAAGGGAGTGAGGAGGCCAGCCGGAGAAGTAGTCTCATATTTCTGCCGTTGGCACACCTCACACTTCTGCACAAACTCCTGAATGTCACGGCGCATCCCCTTCCAAAACACGTTGGCCCGAGCCCGCTGAAGAGTGCGAAGAATGCCGGCGTGACCTCCTGTCGGCGACGAGTGAAACTCATGCATCATCACCGTCCGCCAAGCTGACTGAGCAGGAATGACGACTCGCCCCTGATAATACAGCCGGTCATTTTGTAAATGATAACCGGGCGCTACCTCACGATCCTGTCGCAGGTTTTCCACAATAGCCCGTAACTCAGGATCTTGCTGCACCGCGTCCTGAATCTCATCCACCGAATCCAACTGAGGCCCGGAAATGTGCGCCAAGGCCCCCTCGGGTAGGCGTGAGAGGGCGTCAGCCACCCGATTGTCTTTCCCGGGCCGATACTCGATCACATAATCATATCCCAACAACCTGGTGACCCACTTTTGTTGAAGGGGGGAAGAAATCCGCTGCTCCAAAAAATGCTTCAAGCTCTGATGATCGGTCCGTATCGTAAAGTGACGCCCAAGCAAGTATGGCCGCCATAGGGCCACCGCATGAATAACCGCCAGCATCTCCTTTTCATACACTGAGAGTCCCAGAGTCCGGGGAGCCAAAGCCTTACTGTAGAAGGCGATCGGCCGCCCCTCCTGCATCAAGACCGCCCCCACTCCCACGCCAGAAGCATCTGTCTCGACCACAAACGCCTTAGTGAAATCCGGAAGTGCCAACACTGGAGTCGTCGTCATCGCCTTCTTGAGTGCCTGGAAGGCGGTCTCTGCCTCCGCGTGCCACGCGAAAGCATCCTTTTGTAGCAGCTGTGTAAGTGGTCGTGCAATCTTCCCATAGTCCCGTACAAAGCGTCGGTAGTAACCAGTGAGGCCTAAGAACCCCCTCAGCGCCCGAATGGTCAGGGGTCGTGGCCAAGAAAGCATACTCTCGATCTTCCGTGGGTCTGTCTTCACCCCGTCAACGGAAACGAGGTGCCCCAAGTACTCCACCTCATGTTGTCCGAAAGAACACTTGGACCTCTTAGCATATAACTGAAGTTGCTGGAGAGTAGAGAAAACCTGAGCCACATGACGTAGATGATCCTCCCAAGTAGCACTGTAGATCAGAATGTCGTCAAAAAAGATCAAGACGAACTGTCGCAAGAATGGCCGAAAAATCTCATTCATATTGGCCTGAAAAGTAGACGGCCCCCCCGTTAATCCATTTGCCATCACCAGAAACTCATAGTGACCGTCATGAGTCCTGAAGGTCGTCTTATGCACATCCTCCTCCTTCATCAGAATCTGATAGTAGCCGGATCGCATATCCAGCTTCGTGAACCGAGTCGCCCCATGCAACTCATCCAGCAGCTCCTCTATCACGGGAATCGGAAACTTGTCCTTCACAGTAACACTGTTTAAGGCACGGTAGTCTACGCAAAAACGCCAAGATCCGTCCTTTTTTTTAACCAGAATAATCGATGCAGAGAAGGAACTGGTACTAGGTCGTATGATGCCTGCATCAAGCATCTCTTTCACACTGCGCTCGATCTCTGCCTTCTGTATGTAGGGATACCGATACGGACGGATGTTGGGCGGTTCAGCCCCAGTCTGCAGCACAATCTGATGATCATGGAATCGTGACGGCGGAAGTGTACTTGGCTCCTGGAAGATGTCATCATACTCCTCTACTAGCGCCCGCAACTGGTCCGGCACCTGTGTCGATCCATCCTCGTCCGACCTCACCCCCAACAGAATCGCCATCAAGCTACTAGATTCCTCAAGCTGCTGTAAACTGCGAAGGGAGATTTCTTTAACCGGAGAAGATCTGAGCCCTTTCAAACAGAACTGTCGCTCGCCTAGCAAGAACTTCATCGTCATCTGATCCCAATCAAAAGTAACCCGCCGCAACTGCTGCAACCACTGCACTCCCAGCACCATATCTGAGCCCCGGATCGGTAAAAGGTAGACATCCGTGCACCCCACATACCCCTGCATCCGAAGCTCCACCCCCTTCAACACTCCTTGACACTGTAACTTGCTGCCATCCGCAACCATGACCTGGAACGCCGCTCCCGTGTCAATCTCATGCCCCACCTTCTTCGCCACATCTGGGTGAATAAAATTATGAGTACTCCCGCTGTCTACCAGAATCGTCACCCTCTCCCGCCGAATCCGTCCAGCCAGCCGCATCGCAAGCGGAGGTGGATGACATCCCTCCATGGCATGTAGGGAGACACCCAATTCCGTCAAGTCTAAGTCCCCCCCAGACTCCAACTCCTCCTCTGGGAAAACGTCCTCCTCGAGCTGCTCCTCCTGATGCAACATAAAGACCTGTACCTTCTGACACTTGTGACCGGGCACAAATTTCTCATCACAATTAAAGCATAAGCCCTTCTCCTTCCGAGCCGCCAACTCGCTCCAAGACAACCGATTCACCGTCGGTTTGGTACCCGTGGGTTGCTCCCGTCATGCTGATGTGCCAGGGCCCAAAGCCGGTCTACTCGTGATGCGTGCCCGCTGCCTGTTGAACCTCTCCTCCTGGATACGCGCCAACGTAATGGCATGGTTCAATGAACGGGGCATGAGTGTCTGCACCTCATCTCGAATGTGCTCCTTGAGACCAGATATGAAACAGCTGTAGAGTGTCCTCTCCGGCCACTGAACCCGATTTGCCAGCTTCTCGAACTCAGTACGATACTCCATCACCGACCCTTTTTGCCGAAGCTTCTGAAGGAGGGCCTCAAAGTTCTCATACTCCAGTGGACCAAATCGGGCCGTAAATCCATCCACGAACTCCCCCCAAGGCGCGTACTCCCGTCCCCGCAGGAACCATTGTGTCTATTGGAAGGCATCACCCTTCAGATGGAAGGACGCTAGCTGCACCCACTGCCCTTCAGGCACCTCCTGGTACTGGAAGAATAATTCAGCCTTTTGAATCCATTCCAAGGCGTCGCCGCCCTCGAACTCCGGAAAGTACATGTGAGTTAATCCAGGGGTCAAACGTTGTGTCCCTGGACCTCCGTCCCGTCTTGCGTGTTCACCATGTTCAAATCCGCCGTAGCCGTGCTGTTGTCCTGCTCCCCAGGGAGGAAATTGCTGCTGCCCGCCCCAACCTGGGCCAAAACCGGCCATTCCGGGTGGCCCAAATCCACGTGGAGGAGGGAGTCCCCCCCTTGGCTGTCCCGTCATGTCGGGTGGCCGCCGGAGCCCGAAAGGCTCATCCCCGCCTCGGCGCCACTGTTCCGGGCCTGATCCGAAGTCGCCGAAGGCCGCTGCTGCAGATCCCGCCGGAAACAGCCCCGCCGGCCCTCCAAAACCCGCTGCCAGGCCCGCCGGAGGGCCTTGGGCCGCCGACGCCCCACCTCCTGCTGTCCCGAGCCACGCCGCGCCAGGCGGAGCCCCTCCCGCAAGCCGCACGCCCGCCACCCCTTCCGCAAGTCGTGCGGAAGCCAAAACCGCGGGATCGGCCCCCGATCCGCCCGATCCGGCCGAATCGTCCGTCACCGGTGCCTTCCCCTTCAATAGGGTCTTCAACTCCTCCAATCGGGCTTCCAACCGCCCTTCTAGGGCCGCCATCGAATCGGTTAAGCCAACCACATTCTCCTCTATGTTTTCAATCCGCGAGGACTCCTCTTGATTCCGAGTGTTCACCATGGAGAGAATCGAACCTCTGATACCAAATGTTAAGCACTAACTAGGGGAAGAACTAAGAGAAGAGAAAGTAGAGAGAAAGTAGAGAGAAATTAGGGTTAGGGTTGGGAGAGAAGAGAAAAACCTGAATAATCCTTGCATAACCTCCAAAGAGAGGCGTCCGGGTATATATATATCCCCGGACCCAAGGC
Organism: Platanthera zijinensis; assembly: GCA_039513925.1. Taxonomy (NCBI): domain Eukaryota; kingdom Viridiplantae; phylum Streptophyta; class Magnoliopsida; order Asparagales; family Orchidaceae; genus Platanthera; species Platanthera zijinensis. The sequence continues at coordinate 16,956,033 of CM077094.1, read as the reverse complement.
AGGCCGACCAAGGGGGGCCGGTCGGCCCCCATGGGGCTGAACCCAACGTGGTTCAGCCCCCCCGAGCCGATATATTTAAGAGGAAAGGGCTGAACCCATTGGTTCAGCCCCATTATTGTCATGCACCCGCCGTTGCCGCCGTTTGTAATGTTGTCCGAACAATCTAGCCTCATCCGGGGGCTTAACAAGGAGGCCCTGGAGGGCTTAGGAATGGTCCTCTCTCATCTGCCAAACAGGGCAGAGGTTAGCCTCTTGGAGACATTAATGAATATGGTTTGAGAGACCAGGGATTCAGAAGCCTTGGCTTGGAGGAAAATGCTCAATATCCTCCCAAAACATACCTCTTTCTTTGAATTCTTCTTTTTGATCAACTCAAACAAAATTTTGCCCCAATTTATAGTTTTCTTATTTACCAAGGCACACATTACTAAGAACTGTTGCCTGGTTATGTAATTATGGGCTGTATGTTTGCCCAGCAGTACTTTACCAATTATATCAGCAAGGAATTTGTATTCAGTAGACAAATTCTTTTTCAGTAGTTTGTTAGGGTTTCCTCCAGAATGACCCATCTTGATCAACATATTATCATATTCAGAATTATTAATTTCTAAATCCTCTTCTCCATTAATTAAACCAAATATTTCTGATAAAACAATGGGGGATAGAGTAACCTGGTTTCCCGCAATGGTTCCAGTCATTGTGTCTGCATCTGGAGAGGTTGAAGTATAAACCCACTCCCTTATCTCTGTTGCTGCTAACTTGATCGTGGTTGTCATGAATGTTTTCAGGTGCTACTCTTCAAACAACTGCAGAATGTCCATTAAGATTTGATCGGAATGTCGAAACGAGTCGAAATCGATGTCAAAACTGGTGTCGAACTTCATGTTTGTGAGAGAAATTGCTGGAATCGTCATTGTTGTCCTGCAAAACGAAAAAGATATCAAGTGCAAGAGAACAGAAAGCGCGGAATGGAGCTCGAAGAAAACCAAGTTATAGGATTTTCAGAATATGAAGCGGCAGACTCCGTCCTGCGAAAAGAAAACAAATCTTCGATCTGAGTTCGACGAAATATTTTATTGACAGATGAGTTCGTCGATCTCATTCTGAAGAGGGGAAAACTTTTCGTCGTTCTCAGGTCGACGAAAAAGATTCTGAAGCAAGATCGTCGATCTCTATTCGACGAAAACGACTTCACACAGAGAGTTCGTCGATCTCAGGTCGACGAATTTTCTCAAGAATTTTTCTCAGATCGTCGATCTCCGTTCGACGAACTGTGGCAAATTCTTCGACCTCAGACAGAAAATTAAATTAATGCTTCCACATTTATCATACCTACCTGATTTAAGAAGAACAGATGTTTCTTCTCATCAAATGGCTTGGTGAAGATGTTTGCTCTTTGTAAATCAGTAGAGATAAAGACAAAATAAATTTTCTTTTTGTCTAAACAATCTCTAATGAAATGGTGTCTAATTTCTATATGTTTTGTCCTACTATGATGCACTGGATTTTGTGCAATAGATATTGCACTGGTACTATCACAAAATATAGTTGAATTATTTAAGTTGAGATCATAATCCAGCAAGTGATTTTGTATCCACAAAATCTGTGAACAGCAGCTGCCTGCAACTATGTATTCAGCTTCAGCAGTTGATGTGGACACAGAGGTTTGTTTCTTACAAAACCAGGACACAAGTCTATCACCAAGAAACTGGCAAGTTCCTGATGTGTTCTTCCTGTCCACTCTACATCCAGCATAGTCAGCATCAAAAAATCCAGTTAAATCAAATTCTAACTCTGATGGATATATGAGTCCTAGATTTGGACAACCCTTTATATATCTCAAAATCTTTTTTAATAAAATATAGTGAGATTCTTTAGCGTTCACTTGGAACCTAGCACAAATACATATGGCAAACATTATGTCAGGCTTATTTGTTGTGAGATATAATAGAGACCCAACAATAGCCCTATAAGTTTTTTGATCAACAGGCTTGCCATGTTCATCAGAATCAATCACAGCATTAGCAGTCATAGGTGGCTTCATTGTTGAGGCATCACGCATCCCAAACCTTTTAACAAGCTCCTTAGTATACTTGGATTGCGAGATGAAGATACCATCAGGTGATTGCTTTACTTGGAGACCAAGAAAGTATAAAAGTTCACTCATGCTACTCATCTCAAACTTTGAATGCATTAGATTAGAAAATCTTTTGCATAATTTGGGATCAGTAGAGCCAAAAATAATATCATCTACATATATTTGAACTAATAAAATTTTATTTTTATGAAGCCTAATAAAAAGAGTCATATCTACTATGTCCCTAGAAAACTTATGCTCTATAAGAAAGCTAGTTAAGGTCTCATACCAAGCTCTTGGAGCTTGTTTTAAACCATAGAGAGTTTTATGCAATCTAAATACATAAGAAGAAAGAGTTGGAGAGATAAAATCGGGTGGTTGCTCCACATACACTTCATCTTTTAATTCTTCATTGAGGAAAGCACTTTTTACATCCAATATGGTAGACTTTGAATCTTTTATAGGCTGCACAGGCTAAGAAAATCCTTATAGCCTCAAGTCTTGCCACTGGAGCAAAGGTCTGATCATAATCTATTCTTTCCTCCTGTGAATAGTCTTGAGCTACTAGCCTTGCTTTGTTCCTTATAATATTTCCTTCAGCATCCAATTTATTTTTGAAGACCCATTTGGTTCCAATGACTAGATAGTCTTTGGGTCTAGGAACCAAATCCTAAACTCTTCACCTCTCAAACTGATTGAGCTCCCCTTGCATTGCAATGATCCAGTGGGGATCTTGCTCTGCATCTTTGATGGAGTGGGGCTCAAGTTGAGAAATGAAACAAGCATGCATCACATTATTGTTGAGTTGATGCCTTGTTTGCACACCAACTGAAATGTCTCCAATCACTTGAGATATAGGGTGATCTCTAAGTGTGACAAGATCAGTGGGAGGAGTTGGTTGAACAACAGCTTGTGGAATTAATTCATCTTGTGGAATTATATTAGTTGTTGGAGAAAGTTCAGCCACTTCCAAGCTTTCTTCTTCACTTTCTTCTTCAACATGTGGAGAAGGATGTGATGGAACCTCTTGGGTGAGGTTTAGATCATCCAATTTCTCACACAAGTGAGGTACCTGCAAAATGTTATTGGTAGAAACGTCTTTCTCCTTATAAAAGATGTTAGCCTCATCAAAAGTAACATGAACAGATTCCTCAATTTTTAAAGTGGATTTGTTAAACACCCTATAAGCTTTGCTGACTTGGGAATTTCCTAGAAAAATTTCCTCTGCAGCTTTTGCTTCAAACTTTCTAGTGCATTTCTTGTCATTGTTATGAATATAACATAAGCATCCAAATACTTTAAAATAAGTGATTTTAGGTTTCTTCCCTTTAAGTAGCTCATAAGGAGTCTTATTCTTAAGCTTTTGTATCAGACTTCTGTTCAGTACATAGTTTGTTGTGCTCACAGCCTCTGCCCAAAAAGATAGGGGCATGTAAGCATCTGCAAGTAATGTGCCTGCAGATTCAATTAGGGTTCTATTTTTCCTTTCAGCAACCTCATTTTGTTGAGGAGTTTTAGGAACTGAGAAGCAGTGATTGATACCTTCCTTCTCATAGAACTCTTGCATAAGAAGAGACTCAAACTCAGTATCATGATCACTTCTGATCAATGCAACTGGAGTAGAGTACTCAATCTGTATGTTCTTGAGAAAATCTGTAAGAATCTTGAAGTTATCTGACTTAGATCTCAGAAAGAATACCCAAGTGAATCTTGAGAAGTCATCTACAATCACTAAAGTATAAGATTTCTCTCATAGGCTTTGTACAGTAATAGGGCCAAAAAGGTCCATATGTAGCAAGTACAATATCATAGGTGAGTCACTTTTATTTACAAATTTAAAGCTATTTTTAGTTTGTTTGCTTAACTGACAAGCCCTGCAGAGACCTTCCTTCTTGTAGGAGTCAGAAGGCAATCCTCTAACAAGGTTGTCCCTAGATAACTTAGTAATGTTTTTAAGATTTACATGTCTTAATATTTTATGTCAAAGTTCATTTTGATTGTTAACCTAATTAAATAAGCAAAGTTCTGAACTAGCTGATAGAAAATTAACTATATATATGTTGTCTTGTCTAAGTCCAGTTAAAACATATTTGTTTTCTTTACAAGAAATAATACAGGAAGAGGAGTTAAATGATACCTGATAACCTTCATCACATAATTGACTTATGGATATTTGGTTATGTTTTAAGCCACTCACATAGGCAACTTTCCTGAAGGTGTCTGCTCCAATTTTAACATCTCCATAGCCTTTAGTTTGGCCACAGTTGGAGTCACCAAAGATCACCTTTGGAACTATCTTGGACTTGTAGTTTGTTAGATTGTCCTTACAGCCAGTCATATGTTTTGAGCATCCACTGTCCAGATACCATTGTTGATTAAAGACTGGACAGTCCTTCACCTGCATAGAAAGGAATTAGGTGTTCTTGACCCAGGTTACATTGGGTCCTTGTTTCTTTTGATAAGAGAAACTGGAAATAACAGAAAATTCTGGTTGATTTTTATATCATAAGGGATTATATCTTCTAGGTGGTATTTTTCATTGAGTAAAAGGGTTAACAAAATCTTTTGGTTGATTAAATGTTTTGGAATAATTAAAGTTTTTGTTAGGTTGAACTGGGATCGACAAATTTTGATAAATTCGTCGACCTGAGGTCGACGAATAGGGATGAGTTCGTCGAACTCCGTTCAGAGAATGGAAATGTTCATTCTCTGAGCCCCAAAATCGTCAATCTCGGCTTGAAGAACCATATTGGTTTCGTCGATCGCAGTTCGAAGAATAATTATAATAAAAATCTGCGTTCGGAGTTCGTCGACTTGAGTTCGACGAACTGTACAGATTTCATCGATCTGAGTTCGACGAAATCTGTTGAACATTGTTATAATTAATGTTTTTCTTATTCTTTCTCCTTTTCTTAAGTTTATGTTTTAATTCAGTTGGTTCATTATTTTCAAAAACTTTTTTCTTACCTTTTCTGATATAAATTTAATTGGTGTTGAAAGAATGTTTTTCTTTAATATGGGGGGTAAGCTTGATGAAGCACCTAAAGCCCAGCTTGCCATTTAATCTGGCTTTGACTGTGATTGTGATGTCCATCAGCTTAAAGGTTCTCCCATTGAGAGATTCCTCAAGTTTCTTTGCCTCACATAGTTCAGTTTTTAATGAAATGATTTGTTCATTAGCTAGGTCTAAATCATTTTTCAGTTTGATATAAATTTAATTGGTGTTGAAAGAATGTTTTTCTTTAATATGTGGGGTAAGCTTGATGAAGCACCTAAGCCCAGCTTGCCATTTAATCTGGCTTTGACTGTGATTGTGATGTCCATCAGCTTAAAGGTTCTCCCATTGAGAGATTCCTCAAGTTTCTTTGCCTCACATAGTTCAGTTTTTAATGAAATGATTTGTTCATTAGCTAGGTCTAAATCATTTTTCAGTTTGATATTTTCAGCAAATAGATTGTCAAACTCAAGCTGTCTATCTCTAAGAATTTTTATTTCCTTCTCTGACTTGATTAAATCATTGCACAAGGATTTAAATTCAATTTTAAAATCTTCTGAATTGAAATCAAATGAAGAGATTACCAGATCTTCTTCAGATTCAGATTCCTCTTTTGATTCTTCAGCTTGTTCCTCAGCATCAGATTTGCTGCTGGAGGCATTAATATTAGATTTGCTGCTGGAGGCATTAATAGTCATAAGGCAAACTTCCCTTGTCTTTGCCTCCTCTTCATCTTCACTAGAGCTGGAAGATGAGGATTCTTCATCTGTGTCACTCTAGGTCTCAGCAATGAAGTCTTTCTCGTTTCTCTTGTGTTTGCTGGAGGAGTGCTTGCTAGAGTGCTTGCTTGATTTCCTCTTATTCTCCTTTTCTTTTCTTCTGTCTCTCTTTTGTGCCTCTGGGCATTCAGGTAGAATGTGCCCAGGTTTTCTGCATCCAAAACAAACAATTTCCTTGGCAGGAGTCTTGTCATATCTTGGTTTGTCATCATTCTTGGATGACCTTCTTCTAAAATCTTTCTTGGCCATTTTATAGAATCATTTAGCCAAAAAGCTCATTAGTTCTTCATTGGCTGGAAGAGCTTCTGATTCTTCTGTTGCTTTGAAAGCAATGTTGTGCTCCTTCCTTGAAGATGTAGAAACCTTCTGTTCAGTAGCCTCCCTTGTCTTGATCAACTGCTCATAAGACTTGAGTTTGTCAATGAGAGATTCTGTAGAAATCTCATTCAAACTTCTGGCATCCTTAATTGGCCATATCCTGGAATCCCAAGTGCTGGGGAAGCACATTAGGATCTTGTCACTTATCTAAGTTAATGAGATGTCCTTATCCAGGGTTCTCAGTTCATTTATGATGACACTGAGTCTGTTATACATCTCAGCAACAGTCTCTGATTCCTCCTTTTTGAAGTTCTCATATTGTGATATGAGGAGGGATCTCTTGTCTTTTCTTTCATCTGCTGAGCCAGCAACTATTTGGTTCAGTGAGTCTCAAATGGCCTTTGCAGAGGTGCACTCAACCACCTTCTGAAAGATGTCATCTGACATTATCTGTGCCAGAATATTCATTGTTTTAGCATCAGCCATCTTGGCTTTCTTTTGTGCATCAGTGCACTTAGGTGGTGGGACTGCATGTCTATTGGTAGATGTAGTAGCAGTTGTAGGTTGAGGGGGACCTGTCAAAATAGAATTGAAAATGTCTTCATCAATAGAGTTCATGTAGAGTTTGATTCTTGCCTTCCAGAGTGCAAATTTATTCAAGTTGCACAATGGAGGTCTGGTGCTAAAATATTTCTTATACTATGTCATGCTGTAAACAAGAAGCTAAAGAAAAAAGATCTATCAAAGGATCTTTGTTCAGATGTAAGTCTGTGAAACCAACAAAACAAACACACCCTCTGATACAAATTGAAGGTTGGTAAAAGCTTTACCACCTGAGGGGATAGATCTATTTAACTCTAGAGGGGGGTGAATAAAGTATTTTAAAATTTTAATTAGTTTTTATAGCGGAATTAAAAATAGTGATATATATATATATCTTTAAGAAAGTGCAAGAATAAAAAAACTAACACAACACACAACAATAAGAAAACAAGAAGCAAACCAGACAACACAAGAAATTTATAGTGGTTCCCCTAAACTTGGGTATATCCACTCTTCTACCACCCTGATAGGAATCCACTACAGGTTTTTGATCAGGTGCCCTGTCACCAAAAGATCTATTTGAAAGGAGATCTCACAACTCTTTAGGTTTTTGATCAGGTGCAAAAAAACCAAGCTAAGTCTTTTGATAAGGAGACTTAAGAACCAGGTGGTTAACTTTTGAAGGGAGTTAAAATCCTGTGTACAGTGAGGTGAGAGATATGATATTGTCTTCTCTTTCTCAAACAGCTTGAGAAGACTTCAGTGGATTGCTTGATGTTGTCAAAGCTCCCCATGAGATGATTATAGTTCAGGAATTTGTTGGAAGCTTTGCAAGGTGTAGGCCTTCTTTGATGATCTCCAGAAGCTTTTATACTGATTGTATTTGATGTCTTTTGAAAGCTTGGAGAAGAGTTGCAGATGATGAAGACTGAATGTCTTTCTGTGTTTGCCTGTGTATACTAGTTGATTCTGCAACTTGTTGTTTTCTATCATGTGCCAATTAATAGCAGAAATTCTTCTCTGTATATGTTCTGAATTTGAATTTTTACTTCTTGATTGACTGCTGAAATCTTGGAACTTGGACAAACGGCTAGAAGGGAAATAAATTGATTCCTCAACTGTCCCAGTAATTAAGCCGAATATTTACTCTATGAAATCCAGTAATTAATGTTGTCAATGAACGGTTATATTCATAAGAATATATGCATTTAATTACTCAGAGCAATATAGGCAATAAGATATTAAATAAGCCTTGGTCAATCTGAAAATAAACTGCAGAGAATAGAAAACAATGATCTGATAGATTTCGTCGACCAGAGATCCAAGATCGTCGAACTCAATCCTCTCTTTCATCGAGTTGAGCCCCAAGAACTTTGAACTGAATTAATACTTTCCATTCTGGGCTCCAAGTTCGTCGAACTGAGATAGTTGTTCGTCGAACTCAACAACTGATACGAGATCAGAGTTCGTCGAACTCAGTTAAGTTTTCGTCGTTCTCAGCTTCAGAGAAGAAACTTTAAGATCGTAGAACTGAGAACGAAGATCGTCGAACTGAGAACGAAGATCGTCGAACTCCATTCAAAGTTCGTCGAACGACTTCTTCAACATAGAAAAATCTGTCTTGTTCTGAAATCTTCAGTCTTCTAAGTCTTCTGAGGGGTTGGTCCAATCAAACTGACTTGTTGACCTACTCTAAGATCTAATAAAGACCTATGACCCTAGACTATATATTGTGGGTCAATCTATGCAATCCTAATAGTGAACCTAGCCCAAATCAACCCTAAAACAGGTGGGATTCCAACAATTGTTGTTGGACGAGGAGAAAGAAGGAAACAAAGTCGCGGCTCCGAAAGTCGACGTGCTCCAGTGGAACAGTAGCGCAAGGCTGAGAGGGAAACGCCGGTCAGAAAGAAGTCGAAGGGGAAGATACGGGCAGTAGTGGCAATCGCAGAAGATTGCAGCGGTGTTGGTTCTGATGAAAATTGTGATGACAGCGGAAGTAGCGATCCGAGGATGGAGAGCTCTGAAAGATGAAGTTGATGTGCGGCCGACAAACACCGAGGCCTCTGATACCAAGTTGTTATGGGTCTACTCGGAGGTTGTCGGAGGAGTGGCCGGAGGTGGAGATGACGGTGGCGGAGATACTATGGAACCTTGACCGCGGATGCCAAAGCGGGGCGTACTCGAGAGAGAGAGAGAGAGAGAGAGAGAGAGAGAGAGAGAGAGAGAGCTTTCAAGATCTCTTTCAAGGCTTTGGGAAAATAGACTTTCTTTATTCATACCAATACAAGACTCAATTGGGTGTTTAAATAGGACTTACAACCGACCTTTAATGAAAATACGAGACCGACTTAGACATACGATTAAAAAGGACACCTCATAAAGACAACATAAATAACGACATCATATAAGGACGCGACTCTAAGACAGAATAAATACATATTAAGAAATAATTAATAATAAATAACGCTATAAAAGGACCCGTGACACGTTGCTTCACATGCAGTTGATCGATCAAGTGTAGGGAGCAAAGAGATGAGCCTACAAAACAAAGACTTCATCCACTTCAGTAAGTGCATAATTTGTTTATGCTCTAATACTATGTTGAAGAGTCAATCATTCATGAATTTGTTAGGGAAAGTGCTCCTCAATGTATATAAATATAAATAGAGGGGTGAACATGAAAATCCACAACTAATATGGGACAAATATAAAAATACAAAGTACGTAAGTACGACTAACTTTAACAATCAACAAACTCACTCTTGCCAATTTCTAAAGTCTCTAGACACTACATGGAAAAGAAGATCCAATAATTTCCCACAACAAGAACCACTTGATGGAGAAAGGTCCAGAAAGATTAGGAATCTTAAGTTTTCTGAAAGAAAAAAATTATAAGGTATCTTTTTTGCTCTGTTTTAGACGAGATTCGGATCAAGTATATAGCTGTTTTTAGTTGACATCCATCATATACAATCTAAAAAGAAAATTTTGGTAAAGTTAAATTTAGCATACTAGCAAAAGACCAAGCACAACCGGCTCAAAAGTCTCAAAGTACTGAAAGCTACTAACCTTTACTATGGCCAGTAATTGCACAAATTTTGTATTTTTTCTCCGAAAAAAATAGAACTATAGCATGTAAATCATCAACTTCCTTGTGATAGTTGCCATACTGAAATTCACCATCACTTTCCCTAGAACACACAATATCATTAGCATGCCACAAAGTTAACCAAAGTGATTCAATCGCATGGCTTCATTCAAATCAAAGTATACATAAGGTCATACATATGGAGGTAAGAATCAAAGATAATAAACATATATAATATTAGAATATGAATAAAAAGAATGATATTTTTTACTTACTAATATACTCATCACCAAATAATAATTTCATTTAAAATGTTGACTCTAACATAACATACATATTGTAGAAAAAAGGAATATGAAGTGTAATTAATTCATTTCTTCGCATATACAAGTATTTATAGACATAAATATAGGAGGGAGGAGTGAGATCTTAACTATAAACCAAGGTGTGGGCCTAATCTATACATGAGAGATCACTCCATAGGTCAAGAAAGTGGGCATTTACATTGAGCTTATACATAGTTCTTCTAAAATCCCCCACTACAGATTGTAGGCGCCAAGCTTAAAAACTAACTATCGATATATGGGCAAGGTAAGGCCTTGATAAGGATATCAGAGATTTGCTCGGCAGTGGGAATATGTCGCAGATAAGTTTGCGAAGTTGAACTTCTCCCGATTAAAATAACAATCGATTTCAATATGCTTGGTATGTTCATGAAAACCTAGATTCTCGTCGGTATAGATGGCAGCTTGACTATCACAGTAGAGGTTGGGCGGAGAGGGAGCTGGACACTAAGATTAGTAAGAAGGCTTTCCAGCCACGTGAGTTCAAGAATGGGAGACACCATCGAACAATACTCAAACTCCATAAAGGAGCATGCCGCCACCGTTTGTTTCATGCTTCACAGGTGTCCTCCAAAATATGTGCAATAGTCACTCATTGACCGAAGATCATCGAGGGAGCCAACATAATCTGCATCAAAACAGATAATTAATGATAGGGAAGAGAGGGCTTATACGCAAGCCCATGTTTCGAGGCATTCTTCAGATATCGGAGGATTCTCTCGACAGCTTGGAGGTGGGATGTCCGAGAAGCATGCGTGAATCAGCAGACAACAACCAAAAAGAGATATCAGATAGTGTAATAGTCAGATAGAGATAAACAGATCAAAGTCTGACTCGTAAGCACAGAAATTGTGGTTAGTATCCATTTGTGTATCAACTAACTTGCAATCTAAGTAGCATGCATCTTGTAGAAGATCAGGGTAGTACTTCCATTGAAACAAAATGAGTTCATTGGGTTGACAAATAATTTCAATACCTAAGAAGTATCAGAGGCGGCAAAAATCTGTGGTCTAAAAGTGTGAGGTCAAGTGTATCTTGATCAAAGATATACCAATCAGAGCATCGTCCATGATGAGAATATAATCAACATGCACAAGAAGTATCATTGTGTTTATTGGGCGATGAAGAGCAAATAAGGAGAAGTCCGTGGAGTTCGGAGTGAATCCAAAATCCCAAACGGCCTGGCTGAACTTATCAAACTAAGCTTGAGGGAACTGTTTGAGGCCATATATAGAATTCCTGAGAAGGCATAAAAGAGACTCCCACATCATTTCATAACCAGGAGGTTGCTGCATATATACAGTCCCTATTAAATCATCATTGAGGAATGCATTCTTGATATCAAGTTGATGCAACTCTCAATGACAATGGATGGCCAAGGAGATCAATGCATGTACCATATTCAGCTTAACAACTGGAGAGAATGTCTCTTCACAGTCGAGATCATATTATTGAGTGAAACCGTGAGACACAAGAAGATCTTTGAGGCTCTCAACCGTCCCATCGGGACAGTGCTTAGCAGTGAAGACCCATTTACATCCCAAAAAGGATTGACCATGACGAAGAGAGGAAAGGTCTCATGTGTGATTGGCCCAGAGGGAAACCATTTCATCATCCATTGCAACCTGCAACCCCGGATGCTAGAGATCTTCCTGCACAAAAGAGAGGTGTAAGTAGAAGACAAGAAATCCACAAACCTGCGAAGTTCTGGAGATAAGCATTGAAAGGAGACATAATAAAAGAGGAGTGACCTATAGACGGTGTTGCACTTTGAGTGGGAGTCGTATTTGGATTTGTTCGCGGACCATCATTAGTAAAAGGCAACTATCTCAGGGATTAAAACAAAAATGACGGCGAGTGTATACATTTAGAGGAATAGGAGAAGGTGTCAGTAACATGGATGGTGGTTGATGTGTTGACGCCAAATGTATTGGTCGCACAAGTAATATAAAATGGGAGTGGATCCCCAAGTATTGATCTCTCAAGAAATGCAAGTTCGGCCGTGTTTCGATTGATAGAAAATTAATTATAAGAGTTAACAAAAATGGTTTAAGTTGGTTTGTTGGTGGGATTGTGAATGCTAGAAAAAAAAAGGATTGTGGGTCACAGACACAGCTTCGCAACAAGGTGGATTATATGGGCCGTTAGCACCGCTTTGCTTGGCGAGTGGTTGTGTGTGCTAGTGCAGTGAACTGAGGGTCGAAAGCACCTCTTCGCAAGGCGAGTGGATGTGAGAGCAAAGTGCGGAAGTCAGGGTCGTATTCACCTCTTCACTTGGCTCATACCTAGCAATTGCCAATGTATCTTATCCAATCCACACAACACAAAAACAAGTTAGGGAACACCTCCAACACTCAAAAACAATACATACTTTCATATAAATGAAATAGAACTTAAGATCATGAGTTTATAGTGCATACATCATTATTGTAATAAAGAAAATAGCCTCAAACATCTAAAAGAACGGAGAGAGGGATACAACCAAATACAGAGGCTCGTTGAAGATTAGCGGTAGGAATCACCGAATCGTCACTTTGTGTCCTAGCTCAATCTTCGACTATCGTCCGGGGTACAGAAGGTCTCTCACCTCCTTCTAATATACCCGTCTTCTATGGGCTCACAATTTGGCCACGTCCATTGCAAATTTCTCCTTTCTTGGCGATGGAAAGATGGCTAGGATCTCCTCCTTGAAGTCCTTGGATGATGCGAGGTGGCCACAGGTGAAGCCCTAGGTGTTGGGGAAGAAGGAACAGAGCAGGAGCTCCTCCCCTATGGTTTTCGGCGAAACGGGGACGGGGCCGGATAGGTCTCCATAAAAGAGCGGAACCTGCGCTTAAATACTATTTCTGGCAAATAAATTGGTCACGCACGATCGTGCAAACGAAACCTGTGTTTCCCTTCCGTTAACTTTCAAAATTGAGCAAAGAAATGCTCAGTGTGATTTGTTCATGCACAGAGAAAACCGGCCATGCGAGAAGAAATCGGGCGGGATGCGACAGATCAAGAATTTTCCAGGCTAAAAAGATAGCTCTTGCGATTTTTTGCACGCACAATTAAAACAACCGTGCGAGAAGAAATCACACGGGTACAATAAATTATCAAATGTTTAGACAAACACAGGTCACTAGTGCGATTTTGCTCACGCACGGGAAAAGTCGACCGTGCGAGGTAAAATCGCACGGGCGTGGACATAACCCACATTTTCAGAGAATGGTCGCACATGACTACAGAAAGCGTGCGCGAAGAAATTTCACATAGTCGTGCGATTTTAACGTTGTGACATCACGATGCATGAAAGATAATGCATGGCCAAAACTCCAGTGCACGAAGGAAGTCGCATGACCATACAAACTGCACAGAATTCAATTAAGAGTTGGGACTGCACCCATGTGTCTAAAACCCAATCTCCGGGGCCAATTGCCACTGGCAAGCATACTCATTTTCCAAAATGAAAAGATAAACTGATGGGGGCACCATGTGCTCACCCCAATATCCGTTGAGTGTGCAATTGCACACTAACACGAGATTTTTCTGCGCTTCCTATGCAAATAACGATATAGTGAAATAAGAGTGAATTTTAATCAAAAGTGAAGTGCATAAACGTGAAAACGAACCCAGATGAGTCCGAAAAACACTATATAAATCGGACTCATCACACCCCCAGACTTACTTGTTTGCTCGTCTCAAGTAAACAATCTTTCATAAAGATTAGAAAAATGGTAATGTTGACAAGGTAATTGAATACACGGAGTACCATGTGAAGTCGCATGCTCGCACGTGTAGGAATTTTAGTAGAGAAACATTTTTCACATGCAAAATGGATTATAATTTTCCTAGATTGCGTTTCGATATATTATTTCTACTTGTAACTAGAATCACGGTGAATCATTCGGTCACGCACAGGGAGAAAGCAGCTCGGTAAGTCAGAGGTGTTTTCCTAGAAAACGGGGATCGGGACAGCCTCCAAAGACATTCATCAATGTTGATGGCCATAGACTTGCCCGGTCACACTCTCTCCACGGCACTGGTTAAAACACAATGCGAATCAATAGGGCTTTAAGTTATATTGTGGACTTAGGTTTACGGGTCGGTGATCAAAGATAATCTCGGGGGCTTAACATATCTAAACCTAAATGAGCTCGCATAAGTTATTTATCCAAGCAGCAATGAAAACATGTACACGACACCCCTAGACTTGAACATGACAATGGGATGTGTACATTGCCTAATTCCAAAAACAATCACTTTTCAATTTTCATTTTCTCTTTTTCATTTCATCTCCATTTTTTTCAGATTTTTTCTTTTATATTTTAAAATAATAACAGCTATATAAGCAAAGTCGCATAGCCACCTCATTCAAACATGCACGCATCATAACCGATTTTTTAAATAGACCTTAGAGCTCAGAATTTGGTGTGTGAATAGGATGGTCGTTTTGGTCTTGGTTAATTTATGGTGGAGCTAAATCAATAGGTAGGGTTTAGGCACAAATAATGTGAGCAAGGATAAAGCGTATAAGATCGGTGCAAAGACTCAATCAGGTAAAAGAATGGCCTATATCACATCCGCATTCGTGAACTAAACTATACACATGCTTCGAGAGTTGCTAGGGGCAAATTCTAGCCATCGAGAAAGAACATCCTTCCTCCTGACTCGAGCAATACAACTCTAGTGACCGTCTACACATTTGCCTACACTACCCTCGGATTCCATCGGATTCACAAATTACGAGTAGAATAAACAATGTTCATGCAAATAGAAAACTATAAAACTAAAAGCATGAGAAAACTTTTATTCTACCCCAACTCTACGTGCGGCACGAGCACTCGACTAGAGGCACTGCCGGAGTCAACATGTTACTTCGCAACTCAATCCTATCCCAACACAATGACTTTCCAATCAACAATGAAAAATCAAAATTTGGACAAGACACATCAACAAGTAAGTGTGCGCTCAAGTGGGTGTTCTGGTGTGCGTGGCAAATGCTAGAAAATATATTTTTTGCAATAATAAAACATGAACTGAATGAACCTTCTAATATGCATATGTTGTGTTGCACGTGAATAGTGGGCAACAAACACTCTTCCTCCCCCAGACTTATAACATGTCAAACCAAGCAATGATTTTGACATTAAAATCTAATTAGAGATAAGGGGAGAGGTTACCAAAAAGCTCAGCTTTTGAGCATACCAGAAGACGCGTAAAATCCAATAGAAAGAGACTCCCGTCATCCAGTATATTCACCAATCACCATGAACCTGCAGGGAAAAGACTCAAGCACATACAGATATATATATTAAAACTATTAGCATGTTAGCAAAATAAAAACAAGAACAAACAGATCTGGGTTGTCTTCCATTAGCGCTTTTCTTTTACGTCCTTAAGATGGACCAAATACATGTATTATCAGTGTTTAAATAACAGATTGTCCAAAATAAAAATAGCATAAATGAACCAACACAACACAAAAATCTAACTAACAGCAATAGGAAAACAGAACAAGCCTGGAGAATCGCCCACAAATCAGCTATATGCTGACTTGTGGTGATTCTCCCCTGCCACATGAGATAGGTCGAAGGTGCAGGCTTTAGAACCCAAGAAAATATTAACCTCCTTGCCTCTAACCTCCTCCTTCAAGTGTCAAAGGGCAGCAAAACGCACGGCGCAGTGTAATCTTTCTTGTTTCTTCCTCTCCACAGTGGGAGAGCGCCAGCATTTGCAAGAAATCATATCATCTTCAGCAACTTCAATTTCAGGTTTCATGAGGGGTTTCATTTCTTCACACGCAGAAGGTAGAAGATTAGCCCAACGCACTGCCTTCTTAATTAGTCCAGGATTAGAACCACAACATTTAAAACTACCAATAATTTTGGTGGAGCAGATTTCCACAGCATCAACAATCTCATCTTTTGCCTCGTCACTATCCTCCTCCACTTCTTCAATCGCCTTCAAAATGGCATCACCATCAACTTTTTTCACCACCTTTGGCTCATCACAGTCAGCCATGCTCTCATACTTTTCGGCATCAACATCTACATCTCCTTCACCAGGATCACCAAAACTCGGGCTGCAAGCTTCAGCACTACATAACTCATTAGAAACCACAATAGGATAAAATTCTTCTGTATGCTCATCCGTCGAGATACATTTGTAACATATGGGCATGGGTAGTGTGTTTCCTTAAGAGGTAAGGACACACGACTTTCAACGATATTTAGGGTCACGCCAATATTTTTCAAGAATGGGGCGCCCAAAATTGGTATAGAATCATTTTTTATGGGCCCCAAACTTGAAAATTGGTGAAGAGCGGCTCACCATCCAATATAACTTTAACCTCACACACCTCACCCTCCGTCTCAACCAAACAACCATTGTCTAGAGCGAGTGAAATCTGCATATCTGTATTAATAGTGAGAGTAACGCCTTGCAAGGCAATGATGTTGCGGGATGATTCAGTGTCACAAAGAGAAGTGGTTTCCAAATCATTTATTTCATAACCACTATTTCCCCTTCCTAGTTTTGCGTTGGTGGATTTAGAATTTTCCCCTGCTCCTTGGGGTTCTTTTCAGTGGTGTTAGGAAGTGCACTTTGGATTCTTTTAGATAATAATTGGGCCAATTGACCCATTTGAACCACCAAGTAACGCATAGAAGCAGTTTGATTGGTCATGTTAGCTTGGGCCACATCAATAAATTACTGCATCATTTCTTCTAATGCACTCTTCTTTGGCACATGAGCAGGTTGGTTATTAAAAGGTTGGGTATCCGTAGTTGGCCACCGGAAGTCTCTCCATCAAAATGGTGCTGACCCGGCTACCATCTTTTTTGCCAACCACATTTTGGTTCCACAAGAAGTTAGGGTGATTTCTCACCGCCGGATTATAGGTGTTAGAAAAAGTCAATGATCTATTTTGATTACTAACATAATTCACGGATTTATCAAAATTTAAATTAGAGAATTCGATAGAGAGATCACCAGCGGGTTATTCATAAGTGTGGTGCCTAAGAGTACCACAACCTTGAGAACAGATCGCCATCATTGGTGCAGGTGGTAGAGTTGGGTGCTTCGGCCACGCAACATTCTCCAAATGAGGAGATGACATATAAGTGTGATGAGCTTGAGTGCTGACTTTGTAGAGTCTCAAAGATCTTCTAGGAGCGTTCCTTTCCTATTTCCAATATGAGCTATGTGAAGCAATGTCCTGTAAGATGCCAAAAGCTTCTTCTGCAGTACAGTTCATCAGTGTTCCACCTGCGACGGCAACAATTGTGGCTCTATAATGCGGATCGAGAGAGAAGTAGAAAATTTCGACTAGATGTCATTGTTGATACTCATGTTGGGGGCACTTTCTCAATAGCTCAGTAAATCTCTCCCACTCTTTGGAGAACGTATCCTGGTAAATTTGACTGAAGGTGGCGATCTCTTGTCGTGCACTAATAATTTTATTAGCAGGATGGAACTTGGCTAGGAATTTAAACAATAATGCATCCCATGTGGTCGTTATCCCAGGAGGAATAGTATGCAGCCACACCTTGGCTTTGTCACGCAGCAAAAAT
The DNA here is from genome assembly GCA_039513925.1 of Platanthera zijinensis. NCBI lineage: Eukaryota > Viridiplantae > Streptophyta > Magnoliopsida > Asparagales > Orchidaceae > Platanthera > Platanthera zijinensis. The sequence continues at coordinate 16,938,330 of CM077094.1, read as the reverse complement.
GGAAATAACCTCAGCTTCACTGTGTCGTCAGATATTCCGTCATATCAAAATGTGGCACATATTTCGGAAAAATTAGCCAAGTGAAGATGAGTTTCTTGACTTGGGAGCCCAGCAAACTGCACGTTGTTGTGGATCATATTCAGAATTGCAAGCTTTATCTCAAAGTGCTTGTTGGTGATCGTCAAGACGAAAGCTAGATACACACACCCAACAGTGGTAGTGGTATAGTCCCTCATCGTTCGGGGCCTCGACGAATCACGTCTTGTTCATCCTGAACATGCCCAACATGGGGGGGGTCAACTTCACCCCTCTGTTCATTCATCCGGGCCATGTTCCCTTCCATCTGTACAGTTAAGCGGCGACGCGCGTGAAGCATTCGCTCAATCTCAGGATCAAATGCAGCAGGATCACTAGGGTCACGCTCCTGTATACACAACTAACAAAAACAAAAACAAGATTAAAAACAACAAAACCCTAATAACTAGTTTCCTAACAAGACAAACACAGGATGTCTGCATTCCCCGGCAACGGCGTCAAAATTTTGATGCGTTGACGGCAAGTGCACCGGTCGCACAAGTAATATAAAATGTGAATGGATCCCCAAGTATCGATCTCTCAAAAAATGCAGGTTGGGGTCATATTTCGATTGATATAAAATTAATTATAAGAGTTAACAAAAATGGTTTAAGTTGTTTTGTCGGTGGGGTTGTGAATGCTAGAAAAAAAAGGATTGTGGGCCGCAGTCACTGCTTCGCAACAAGGTGGATTATACGGGTCTAGCACCTCTTCTCAAAGCGAGTGGATGTGAGAGCATGCGAATTGATTGAGAGCGATTTGCGGAAGTGAGGGTCGTATTCACCTTTTCACTTGGCTCACACCTAGCAATTGCCAATGTAGTCTATCCAATCCACACAACACAAAAACTAGTTAGGGCACACCTCCAACACTCAAACAATACATACTTTCATAGAAATGAAATAGAACTTAAGATCATGAGTTTATAGTGCGTACATCATCATTATAATGAAGAAAATAGCCTCAAACATCTAAAAGAATGGAGAAAGAGGGAGGGATACAACCAAATCAATAGGCTCGTTGAAGATTCACGGTAGGAATCATCGGGGCATCACTCTGTGTCCTAGCTCGATCTTTGACTATCTTCTAGGATCCAGAAGGTCTCTCACCTCCTTCTAATGTACTCATCTTATCTGGGCTCACAATCTGGCAACGTCCGTTGCAAATTTCTCCTTGTTTGGCGATGGAAAGATGGTTAGGATCTCGTCCTTGATGTCCTTGGATGATGCGAGGTGGCCTCAGGTGAAGCCCTAAGTGTTGGGGAAAAAGGAACGGAGCAAGAGCTCCTCCCCTAGGGTTTTCGACGAAAGAGGGCGGAACTGGTCGGGTCTAGATCGGTCTACGGAATAGAGTGGAACCTGCTCTTAAATACTATTTCTGGCAAAAAAAAATTTCAACCACGGTCGATCGTGTGAATGAAATGTGTGCTTCCCTTCCGTTAACTTTCCAAATTGAGCAAAGAAATGGCCCGTGCGATTTTGTTCGCGCACGGAGAAAACCGATCGTGCGAGAAAAATCGCAGGGGTCGTGACAGATCAAGAATTTTCCAGGCTAAAAAGATAGCTCGTACGATTTTCTTCACACATGGTTAAAACAACCGTGCGAGAAGGAATCGCACAGGTACAATAAATTATATAATTTTTAGTCAAACACAGGTCACTCGTGCTATTTTGCTCACAGACAGGAAGAGTCAACCGTGCGAGGCAAAATCGCACTGGAGTAGACAGAACTAACAATTTCAGTGAATGGCCGCGCACGACTACAGAAAGCGTAGGCCAAGATATTTCACACGATCGTACAATTTTAACAATGTGACGACACATGAAAGATCACGCACGGGCAAAACTCTCGTGCGTGAAGGAAATCGCACGACCATGCAAATTGCACATAATTCAATTAAGAGTTGGAATCTGCCCCCAAGTGTCTAAAACCCAATCTCTGGGGCCAATTGCCACTGACAAGCATACTCATTTGCCTAAATGAAAAGATAAACTGATAGGGGCACAATGTGCTCACGCCAATATCTGTTAAGTGCGCAATTGAACACCAACACGGGTTTTTTGTGCACTTCCTATGCAAATAATGATCTACTGAAATAAAAGTGAAAAGTGACTGCATAAACGTGAAAACGAACCCAGATGTGTCCGAAAAATACTATATAAATTGGATTCATCAGTGCTGAGTTGATGATGGGGACGTTGGGATGTAGGATAACATGTGCGACCGAATCAAGAGAACAGGAGTAGAATGGTTGATCTTCAAGGAAGGTGACATCAATGGATGTCACCATTTTTCGATAGGTAAGCGAGTAACACATATAATCCTTTTGTATATGAGAGTAGCCAACAAAGATATACTTAGTAGCATGTGGGGCCAGTTTGTCCATGGGAGGGCCAAGATGATGGGCAAAATAACCACTTTCAAAAACACAAGGAGTCAGGGGGGTGTTAAAGGAAAGATGATGGAGAATGACGTCGCAAGATTAGGATAGACGAGGGCATGCAGTGGAGATGGAAAGATCTTGGGAACTTATATTTGAAACATAAAAGAGCGAACAACTTCAAAAAAGGTGGCGGTTCATCCGCTCGGTCAGACCATTTTGTTGTGGTGTATGGGCATGGGATGCTTGGTGAATAATACCCAGTATTGCAAGTTTTTGGAATTTGTAACTAGTATATTCGTGTACATTATCGGTCAGAAAAATATTAATTTAGCTCGAAAAAAGAGTACGTGTCTCAATGATGAACAAGAGAAAAACATTTAGTAATTCAAAGTGGTCATGCAATAAATAAAACCATATCTTATGAGAATGATCATTTATAAAAGTAAGAAAGCAATGATATCTAAATAAATTAATAGTTTAATAAGGCCCTAAATGTCTGAATGAACTAAAATAAAGGAAGCAGAGCTCTTGGTACAATGAGGGGGAAGGTATAACGATATTGTTTCTCATAGCTACAAGATTCACATATAAATTAAGAAAAAGGAAATTACGAAGAGCCTTCTATAATATAGGAAGAGGAGCATGGTCATGACACATGTGTCAATCAAGAGATGTGATAGAGGATAGAGTTGTGTTGAGGAGGTACAGAGTGTAGAGCCAATTGGAAAATCATGTTTTACCAATGATATTATGTGTCCCTCAATATGTGCCACAAATGAAGAAGAAGAAAAATTGATGGAGCAATCATGACCATGAGTAAGGCGACTGACAAGAAGAGATTAAATTGGGAGTCGGAAACAAGAAGTAAAGAATATAGAGAGGTAGATGGAGTGAGAGGCGCATCTCCAAATCCGCGGACCGAGGTGGTATCTCTATTGACAACAGTGATAAACTTGGAACAAGCAGTGTCCGTGAACCGAGAATATTTTGGCAAAGCAATGTGATTCATGTCCCCAGAGTCCACTATCCAGGATGGACTAATAGAAAAACATGATATACCTTCGTTGGGGATAAAGAGGATGGGGTCCAAAGGTCGAGTAATCAGCCCTCACAAATGCTGAAGATCTTCCTGAAAAGTGTCAATGTCGGACCGGGATGCGGTAGAAACATCCACCGCTGGAGAAGCATAGTTTTGAGGGTTGCGAGGCTGTTGTGGGAAACTATGTTTCCTGAAAAATGTTGCATCAGTATAATTTGTCAATAGGAACACAGGCGAGTGTTATGTCCCTTAGAACAATTTCATCCATCACGCCCACCGTCAAAGTTTATTTTACACATGTTCATTTTTTGGTCACGCCGAACACTTTTCTTTTATGTCGCACATTTCGTTCGTGCTTTTATTTTCCTTTATTTGTTAATGTATTATAGAAGTCGTAATAGTGTATTTCCTATGACGTAACTAACTAGGTCGTATATTTAGTTGCTCTCAATTAGTTGGAGAAATAACTTTTTGATTTTGTAAGGTCAAACTTTGATTTCTCTCAAACTTCCATGTTGAGCCTTAATCCTAATTTTAAGCCTCACTATTTGATTCTCATTACAAATTTTGTTGTGTTAATAAAATAGTTCACTGTTTTTATTTTAAACAAACAAGGGAGTTTTAAAAAAAAGGAAAAAATGGTCATTATTTTATGTAGTTAATGGGGAAGAATTATCTCATGTGGTGAAACCAATTATCACAGGAAGTTACCATTGTTTTCCGGTGAAGCCGCGTAAAGATACTTAGCAAACCGTCCACTATTAGGCAGTTATGTGCGGCTGTTTGGGTATTTAAAAGAGATCACTGAATTCATTTCAGGGTCGGCAAGCTGTATTATGGAAAAAAAACCTGTAACAGGCTCCTCCCCCACTTCTTGCGACTATTTGGGAATTTAAAAGAGATCACTAAATTCATCTCAGGGTCGGCAAGCTATATTATGGAAAAAACTACAGCCCGTAACAAGCTCCCCCCCCCCCCAACTCTTCCTTGTATAGGACCAAGAGTCCATTTCTTTATTTCCTTTTTTCAACTCATCATTTCTTCTACATAACTTCTTCCTCTGTTTTATTTTATTTTTATTTTTTCCTTGCTCTCTCGTTCCCTCTAAGTAGTTTTTCTCTTCTCGACAAATATTTTTGAGACTTTGGATTTTATTGATTACCGCGGACTGTCATTAATTGGATGTGGGGCTCCAAAATTGCATGAAGGGGATAATGATGCTTGCTTGTTTTAAAATTGCATAAAAATTTGCATTCCTCACATCGGGTGTGATTACGAGTACATCAAGTGGTATCAAAGAGAAGTTGTTTTAGCGTTACTTTTTAGTCTTTTAGTGAAAAGTCATAAAAATAAACTTGTAATTGTTTAGTTCCATGATATGATATTATCGTCCAAAAAATATAAATTTTCCATTTCGGCATACCTCATAGCATCAATTCATATTAGAGTGCATCATAGGATCAATATATCATAGTAGTTGCATCCTTGTTTCATTTTTCATATTTTCATGGCAAACTCCGGAAATCAAGGACAAAATACAATCACCACCATGGAAGAAATGTGGCATGACATGTTTGTTTGCAAACAAGAATTACTAGAAAGGCAACAAACCAACTTAGAGAGCCTTAGGCAAAAAATGAAGATCCTCACTACCACATTAATCAGAGAAAACATTCCCCGACCCATCATAAATAGCCTAAGAGAATTTTAGAGCACCTGCATAGGAAAAAAATTCTTAAAAACCCTATCAAACCGAGAGAAACCATAGAGTTGAGCGTGATGATCGGAGTTGGGAACAAGAAAATCGAGTTGATCTTGATGAGTTTGCAGAGAAATTGAATCTTATTGAATTTTTAGAATGGGTAGAAAAAATTGAGCATTTTTTAATGGAAGGAGATTCCTGATGATAAGAATGTCAAATTTGTGAGTCTGAAACTTAAAGATCATGCTCTTACTACGTGGAAAGCATTACAAGCAAATAGGGTAGGGCAAGACAAAGATAAGATTATAGAATGGGTTCAAATGAAAAGAAAACATATGGAAAGTTCTTACATGTTGATTATAAGCATACGCTATTTCAAGAATTTAATAATATAAGTCAAGGGGTACGATCTATGGATGAGTACACTGAGGAGTTTTATACCCTGCAAATTAGGAATGGGTTAGAGAAGTCAAAAGAGAAGACTGTAGGTTGGTACTTGAATGGATTAAAGTGGTATATCTAGGACCAAATTACACTACATAATGTTGGGAAAATTGATCAGGCATATCATATGGAAAAACAAGTAGAAACACAATTACAAAAATATGCAAATCAAAGATCTGGGGCAATTACATCCAGTATGAGTACGATAGGACGAACCCAAATTTCTAGAGGGGCACATTAACCATACACTTCAAAATATGCCCCGCACTCTGGCAACACTTCTAGGCCTACTGAACAGGCTAACTGTCACCCTCCCATCAAAGGGGCAAACTAAATTGATATGGGAAATGGTGCAATGGAAGTAATACCAATTGGTCCTTGCAACAAATGTAGTCAAAATGAGCACCTTAGTGCTGCTTGTGGAAGGAACAACCCACCTAGAAAGAATCTAATAGAACATGAAGAAGATGATGTGGAAAATTTTGAGGTTGATAAAGAGCATCGAGAAGAGGTTGCCGAATAGGAAGGTTATAGAGTATCCCTTGAGGGAGACACGGATGGTAACTTCTTAGTTATCAATCGTGTTTTAACCACACATAAGATACACAGTGGAGATAGGTGGCTAAGGTGTAACAACTTTCGCACCACATACACATCTGGCAGGAAATTATGCACTCTCATGATCGACAGTGGTTGTACTGGATACTGTATCACAAGAAATGGTAACAAAACTAAAATTGAAGATTGAACCTCTTATAAAGTCTTATAAGATAGGATGGTTTAAAGGAGTCGAGGTCCCAATTTCGTGGCATTATCTAGTGAAATTCACCATAGGGAAAACATAACAGGATGATATTTGGTGTGACATTATGTTAATAGAGGTTTTTTCATATCCTTCTTAGATGACCATGGCAATATGATAGTGTTGAGAGATAACAAAAACTTGCATGTATTGCTTGTGTATCAAAATACAAAGAGAGAATACAAATATATAGGAGGAAGAAAGAGAGAGAACAATCATATACATGTTGTGGGACTAAAGAAGAGAGAAGAGGAAAAACAAAAAATGGGTCCAATAATGGGCTCTTTACATGGGCTTTTCTAACACTCCCCCGCAAGCTGGAGCGTACAAATCGTATGCGCCAAGCTTGGACAAGCACTGATAAAATAGGGTACTGGAAAGAGCCTTTGTGAGGACATCCGCAACTTGTTCAGTCCCTGGAACATGCTTTAGATCGAGCTTCTTCATTTGAACCTTTACCCGGATGAAGTGACAATCGACTTCGATATGCTTTGTTCTTTCGTGGAAGACCGGATTCTTGGCAATATGTATAGCAGCTTGGCTGTCACAGAGGAGGAGAGCTGGTGAAGGTAGCTTTATACCCATATCGGCGAGAAGACTCAAGCCACGTCAGTTCAGACACAACAGATGTCATTGTCCGGTATTCTGCCTCAGCTGATGATCGAGCAACGACCGCTTGTTTCTTGCTTTGTCATGTAATCAAATGTCCTCCAAAATAAGTGCAAAAACCACTGGTTGATCACCGGTCATCAAGGGAACCAGCATAATCAGCATCTGAGTATGCCACCAATGTTGGAGCTGAAGAGGAGGTTCTATAGACAAGTCCTTGGCCAGGAGCTGTTTTAAGGTATCTGAGAATGCGTTCAACAGCCTGAAGGTGAGATCTTCGAGGGGAGTGCATATACCGACTGACAATACCCACGGCGAAGGAAATATCTGGTCTGGTTACCGTGAGATAGATCAATTTTCCAACGAGCCGACGATAATATTCTGGATTTTGGAATAAGAGATTCGAGTCAGATGTCTGAGCGCACAACTTGTGGTTTACATCCATTGGGGTGTCACTCGGCCTACAACCTGAATAGCCCGCATCATGAAGGAGGTCGAGGCAGTACTTCCGTTGAGAGAGGACAAGCCCATCTGGCCGTCTGGCCACCTCAAGACCCAAGAAGTATCGTAGGATCCCCAAATCCTTTGTCTGAAAGACGGAACTCAGATGTAGTTTGACTGTCTGTATCTCTTGTGAGTCATCTCCTGTAATGATGATATCGTCAACGTATACTAACAGAAGAACCGTTCCTGTTGTTCGTTGACGAGTAAACAATGAGAAGTCGGTCGAGCTCCGAGTGAAACCAATATCCCGAAGGGCTTTACTGAACTTGTCAAACCATTCCCGTGGGGTTTGTTTAAGACCATACAGAGCCTTCAAAAGGGGACAGACCTAAGCCTCCCCCGTGGTCTCAAACCCGGGTGGTTGCTGCATATATACCGTCTCCTGGAGATCACCATTCAGAAAGGCATTCTTGATATCCAGTTGGAGTAAGGGCCACTGGCGATGGACAGCTATAGAGATGAGGACATGGACGGTATTGAGCTTGGCCACTGGAGAGAGTTTCCTCATAGTCGAGCCCCTGTTGTTGGGTGAAGCCACGAGCCACTAGATGAGCCTTCAGACGGTCTATCGTCCCATCAGCAGCATGTTTGATGACAAAGACCCACTTACACCCAACCGGTTTCTGACCCGGAGGAAGGGGTACTAGAATCCATGTCTGGTTAGCATAGAGAGCAGTCATTTCCTCCTCCATCGTGGCCCGCCAGCCCGGATGTTGGAGCGCCTCCTGCACAGAGTTAGAAACAGGGACTGAGGAAAGAGAAGTAGCAAATGTGTGAAGTTGGGGAGAGAGGCGATGGAGGGAGACACAATTGTCCAGTGGATGAGCAGTGGAGGGCGTTACCTGATCAACTGGATTCGGAGTAGCCGTAGTTGAGGCCGACTGCAGAGGGGCAACGGAATTGGGAGGGAGACGAGTGTAGACACGGATAACGGGTGGTTTGGAGGGAGCAAGAGCCGGTGCAGGTGGAACCGGTGAAGGTGGTGCAGTAACAGGGATAACAGGACGTGGGATGGATGGAGGGAGAGGAGCAGGCGATAGATGAGCGGGGAAAGGAGCAGGGAAAAAAGGTTGATCCTCCCGGAAGGTAACATCAGCAGAGACCGAGATCTTGCGGGTAGCTGGACAATAATATACATAGCCCTTCTGGGTGCGCGAGTATCCGACAAAGATGTTTTAGCTGCCCGGGGATCCAACTTGTCCGAGGACAGCCCTAGACGGTGGACATAGTAGGTGCTGCCAAAGATACAAAGCGGGAGAGGAAAGGCCGGAGTGGCGGGAAACAGTAGGCTGAACGGAGTAGCATAGTGGAGGATGGAGGAAGGGAGACGGTTGATGAGAAAACAGGCAGTGGAGACCGCAAAGTTCCAGTAAGGTTTGAGAACATGCATTTGAAGCATGAGGGAGCGGGCAACATCGAGTAAGTGGCGGTTCTTTCATTCGGCAACGCCGTTCTGCTGGGGTGTGTAGGCACAGGATGTTTGATGAATAATCCCGAATTCGGAGCACAAATCCGTAAATTCGTGACTGGTGTATTCGCGAGCATTATCGGTGCGCAATGTTTTTAGGGTGTTGTGGAATTGTGTACGGGTCTCAAGGACAAAAGCCCGAAAAATACGGGGAAGCTCGGAGCGATCACGAAGTAAGTAAAGTCATGTTGTGCGAGAGTAATCATCAATAAATGTGATAAAGTACCGAAACCAAGAAATACTAGGAATCTTAAAAGGACCTCATACATCGGAATGTACTAAATCAAATGGAACAGCGCTCCGAATACAATGTGCAGGAAAAGAAGAACGCGGCTGCTTGCCGAAGATACAAGACTCGCACTGAAACGGATGAAGAGATATATCAGGAAGAGCCCGCTGGAGGACCGGTAAAGGGGCATGCACAAGTCGTCAATGCCACTCACTGGAAGAGACAGAGGAGAGAATGGTAGGAAAGTCATAGAGAAGGTAGAGCCCGTTCCGCAATGTGCCTTTACCAATGGTAGTCTGCGTCCATCAATCCTGTATAACAAAATAAGTAGATGTGAATATGACAGAGCAATCAAGATCACAAGTAAGGCGTCCCACGAAAAGTAAATTGAACGGGGAGCTCGGAACATAAAGAGCCAAGCAAAGAGAGATCGACGGGTTGAAAGAGAGATCTGCCGAGCCGGAGACGGGAACCGTCGCCCCATTAGCCACAGTGATACATTTTGGATAAGGAGAATCCGAGTACTAGGCAGGCCATCGCGAGGTAATGTGATGAGTGGCACATGAGTCCATGATCCAGCATGGACTGGTGGATAAACAAGCAGTACATGTGTTGGAGACAGAGGCAACGGAGGCAGAGGGAGGGTTGAGTAGCCCCTGGAGTTGTTGGAGCTAAAGACGAACGGCCTCAAGGTCAGGAGGGGCGTCAGAGGAGGCGTCAGCAGCAACAGACGTCGTCGGTCGAGGAGGATAACCAATCTTCCAGTAGTAGGTCGCCTCAAGGTGGCCGTCCTTCCCGCAGTAAGAACACTTCGGTCGACCCCGGCCACCACGCCCACGGCCCCGGGATCCCGAACGTCCGCTACGAGCAGAGGTACAAGGGGACGGTAGGGGGGATGGGGTCTGCTGAAGAAGGGACGGGGGAGAAGGCGCAGAAGTATTCGGAGGAGGAGACACACAGAGAAGCATGGAACAAACATCAGAGAAAGACGGTGTTGTGGGAGAAGGCAGAACCTGAGTCTGAATGCTCTGAAGGTGAGACGGAACACGAGCCATCATGATGGCAATGCAGACGGCTTCCTTCTAAGCGCGTTGAGCAGCATGATCATAGGTAGACGGCTGATGTTGGATCCAGGCCTCAGCCAGGGTCATGGCTCGAGCGACAAAGGAGGTCATGTCTGAAGCCCCGCCATTGTCGAGAGCGAGAAGATCAGTGAGTATGTCGTAGAGATGCTGAAGGTTGTCCCGGCCTGAGTGCAAGGAATGCAGCTTATCCCACATAGCCTTGGCGGTTTCGTGATACATAGCCATCTGATAAGGTTCACCATCCAAAGAATTGAGGAGCCAAGTTTGAATGCGACCATCATTGCGGAGCCAGTCATCGGTTGGAGGAGATGGAGGTGCCTGAGTGAGGTGAGACAAAAGGCCCTTGGCCTGAGGAACCCGTCGAACAGGAGTCACCCAAGGGATAAAGTTCTTCCCAGAGAGAAATGGTAGTTATACGCAGCTCATCGCGGATTTCAGTAGAACAAGTCGGGCGGTCTGCTGGACAAGCCGGGCGGTCTACAGGTGGACTACCCGCCGGGCCGGTGGAGTTGACAGAAGATCCAATAGAAGCAGCAGGAGAGAGACCGTTACAGGTCGGGCGGTTAGCAAGCCGCAGCGACTAGAGACTGTAGCGGGTGACGAAGGCCGCTGCGAGAAGAACTGGAGATCGCTCGGCAGGCAGGCCGGCAAGGAGAAGACCGCGACCATAATGCGGGAGAAGCAAACCGCACGGTCACAATGTGTACACCAGCGGTCAACCAGACCGCGACCAAAAAATGCGGAAAGAAGATAGACCACACGGTCTCAGTGTGAACACCAGCGGTCAGAGCAAAGAAGGCGGCCGCGAGTAGAACTCGAGCGGACAGAAAGAGGAAGCCGCGAGAAGTAGAACTCGAGCGGGCAAGAGGAAGCCGCGAGTAGGAGAACTCGAGCGGGTAGAAGAAGAATCCGCGAGGTAGAGAACTCGAGCGGATAGGAGAAGGGTCTGCGAGTTAGAGAACTCGAGCGAATAGAAGAAGAGTCCGCGAGGTACAGAACTCGAGCGGAAAGGAGAAGAGTCTGCGAGTTAGAGAACTCAAGCGGATAGGCAGAGAGACCGGGCAAGTAGCAGGGAGAAGAAAGAAGGGAGAAGGCCGCGAGCTAAGAAGGGAGCTCACAGCGGGAAGGGAGAAAGAAACAAACCGCGCGGGTAGAGAGGAAACCGCGCGGGATAAGGGAGGTGAGAAAGGGCCTCACTGGTGAGAGATACTCCTATAAAAGGATAGAGAGTAGAGAGAAAGAGCGTGGAGGCCGCGGGATAGGGGTGGGAGGGAAGAGATAGGCGGTTAGCAGAAGACTAGCCGCGCGCCTTGCGCGAGAAGGGAAGGTCGTCCGGTTAGACAAAGGCAGACCGCGCCTAGAGCAAGCGGAGTCAGGTCCGGCGGTTAGCAGAAGGCTAGCCGCAAGGAAAGACCGAGTCCTTCTGATACCATGTTGAGAGAGAACAAAAACTTGTATGTATTGCTTGATTATCAAAATACAAAGAGAGAATACAAATATATAGGAAGAAGAAAGAGAAAGAACAATCATATACATGATGTGGGACTAAAGAAGAGAGAAGAGGAAAAACAAAAAATGGGCCCAATAATAGGCTCTTTACATGGGCTTTTCTAACAGATAGAAAGACATATCATGATGGAGAGTTAAACATATACACATTTATTAAAAATGGCAAGAGATTTCTCCTTCACCCTCAGAAGGACCCACCTAATCCAATGAAAAAAGAAGTGCTTACTATGAATACCACTACTTTAGTTCTTTGCAACTGAACTTGAGACAGAGGTAAAGATGTTTGATTTGTTATAGTACGAAAAGAGATAGGAAAATAGGTAGGAGCAGAGATTGAGATTCCACAGGAAGTCCAACCTATTCTCCAAGATATCGTAGTAGTAAAAGAGGTAGGAGCAGAGATTGAGATTCCACAAGAAGTCCAACCTATTCTCCAAGAGTATTCCTACTTGACTCTTGATGAGCTACTGATGGACAACCGCTAATGTGAGATATACAACATCATATAATTTTAGTGCCCGGTGCTAGTTCACCACACTTACCTCACAATCGTATGAGCCCAACTGAGTATGAGGAGATGCATAAGCAAGTGAATTTATGTTCACAATGAATCAAGTGCTCTGAGCTTTCATTGGAAAATTTGTGGTTGTGTATTTTGATGACATATTGATCTATAGCACAAGTCCTGACGCCCACATATCTCATTTAAAACAAGTATTACGAACCCTAAGAGATCGACATTTATACATCAATCTTAAGAAGTGCTCATTCATGACAAACAACTTAATATTCCTTGGTTATATTGTATCGACGGAAGGGATTAGAGTTGATCTGATAAACGTGGAAGCCAATAAAAGTTAGCCTACGATCAAGACTATTAGTGAGACAAAAGGGTTTCATGGGTTAGCATCATTTTCAAGGGGAAAATAAAACCCCCACTATGGAAGAAAGGTCGCATGACAAGTTTGTTCGCGAAGAAGAATTAATAGAAAGACAACAAACAACCCTAGATGGCATTAAGCAACAAATGGAGATCCTCATTACCACACTCATCGCACAAAACATTCCCTGACCCATCATAAATAGGCTAAGAAAATTTAGAGCACATGCGGAGGAAAATTTTCTTGAAAACGTCATTAAACCGAGAAAAACCATAGAGAGTGAGTGTGAGAATCGGAGTTGGGAACAAGGAGTTCAAGTTGATCTTGATGAGTTTGGAGGGAAACAGAGTCCTATTGAATTTTAAAATAGCCAAATGGGTAGAAAAAATTGAGCATTTTTTTAATGGAAGGAGATTCCTAATGATAAGAACATCAAATTTGTGGGTCTGAAACTTAAAGGTCATGCTATTACTTGGTGGAAAACATTACAAGCAAATAGGGTAGGAGAAGGGAAAGATAAGATTATAGAATGGATTCAAATGAAAAAAAAAATTATGGAAAATTCTTACCCACTGATTACAAGCGTACACTATTTCAAAAATTTAATAATATAAGTCAAGGACTGCGATCTATGGATGAGTACACTGAGGAGTTTTATACCCTACAAGCTAGGAATGGGTTAGAGAGGTCCAAAGAGAAGACTGTATATCGGTAATTGAATGGATTGAAGTGGTATATCCATGACCAAATTGCCTTACATAATGTCGGGAAAATTTATCAGGCATATCGTATGGAAAATCGAGTTAAGACACAATTACAAAAATCTTCCAATCAAAGATCTGTGGTAGTTACGTCTAGTATGAGTACGGTAGGACGAACCCAAACTTCTAGAGAGACACTTAACCATGCACTTCAAAATAATTTTGTGCACACTGGCAACACCTCTAGGACTACTGAACAGGCTAATGTCTCCCTTGTATCCAAGGGGCGAACCAAATTAATAAGGGAAAAGGTGTAATGGAAGCAAGACCAACTGGTCTTTGCTACAAATGTAGACAATATAAGCACCTTTCTGCCACTTGTGGAAGGAACAACCCACCTAGAGCGAATCTAATAGAACATGAAGAAGATAGTGTAGAGAAATTTAGAAGAGGTTGAGGAAGAGCTTCGAGAAAAGGTCGCGGAAAAGGAAGGTTATAAAATTTCGCTTAAGGGATACATGGATGGTAACTTCTCAGTTATCAATCATGTCTTAACCACACCTAAGATATACACTGAAGATAGGTGGCTAAGGTGTAACATCTTTCGCACAACATGCACATCTGTCGGGAAGTTATGCACTCTCATGATCGACAATGGTAGTATTGGAAATTGTGTCACAAGAGATGGTAACAAAACTAAAATTGAAGATTGAACCTCCTATAAAGCCTTATAAGATAGGATGGTTTAAAGGAGTCAGGTCCTAATTTCGCGACGTTGTCAAGTAAAATTCACTATAAGGAAAACATATCTGGATGATATTTGGTGCGACATTATACCAATAGAGGTTTTGTCATATCTTTCTTGAACGACTATGGGAATATGATAGAAAGACATGTCATGATAGAGAGTTAAACACATACACATTTATTAAAAATGGTAAGAGATTTCACCTTCACCCTCAGAAGGACCCTCCTAATCCAAAGAAGAAATAAGTGCTTACTACGGATACCACTACATTAGTTCTCTCTGCCACTGAACATGAGACAAAGGTTAAGATGTCTAATTTGTTATATATCCTAGTAGGAAAAGAGGTAGGAGCAAAGATTGAGATTCCACAGGAAGTCCAGCCTATTCTCCAAGCATATTGTGACTTGACTCCTTGTGAGCTACCCGATGGACTACCGCTGATGTGAATGATATACAACATCATATAATTTTAGTGCCCGGTGGTAGTTTACCACACTTACCTCACTATAGTATGAGTACAACTGAGTATGAGGAGATGCATAAGCAAGTGAATTTATGTGCACGATGAATCGAGTGCTTTGAACTTTCATTGGAAAATTTGTGGTTGTGTATTTTGAAAACATAGCACTAATCTTAACGCCCACATATCTCATTGAAAACAAGTATTACGAACCCTAAGAGATTGCCATTTATAAATCAATCTTAAGAAGTGTTCATTCATGACCAACAACTTAATATTCCTTGGTTATATTGTATCAGCGGAAGGGATTAGAGTTGATCCGATAAAAGTGGAAGCCGAAAAAAGTTGGCCTACCCCTAGGACTATTAGAGACAAGAGGGTTTCATGAGAAAGCAAAAATGGGCAAGTCCTGGAAATAGGGAACTCAGGAAGTAGGGATATGTGAGCTCTAGTACTGAAATAATCGTCTTCTAGGAAATCGGGAATCGCGAGGTCAGATACCGAAGATCTCAGGACAAGAGTCGACGATCTCGAGTAGCAGCAGATTCTTGAGAGAAAATCGACAAGTGCTAATAAGGGGGGATCACGAGCTGTGCAGTTGGATCAAAAACAAATGATTTCAGTGAGCACTTGGGTTAGAACAGTAGGCAAACTTGTCACATAAGTGGCGGCGAGAAATGTTGTTAGAGAAGGCAGTGGAACTACGAGCTTGGCACAGAAGTAGGTCAGCGAATTATGTAGTATGAGCACAAGTGGCGGAGAGTCCTGGACAGAGGATATCAGCGGGTGAGAGGCAATTAAAAGGCGGGGAGATCGTGGGTTATGTGGGACAATGCAGAACATGGGAAGTTGGTGAGCTCGGTATGCAATAAAGGGCTCAAGCTGGATGTCTAGGTGGCAGGCTGGGTTTGGGTGGAAGCAAAAATGAGAGCTGAATCAGTGAGCGTGGGACCTCAAGCAGTGAGAGTGGGAGCTAAATCAATGAGAGTTCTACGTTAGGAATCGAGTAGCTTTGATACCATGCAGAAAAACGCAATTATTTTATTTCTTCTCATTAATACAAGTATTTGTACACATATATATAGGAAGGAGGAGTGTGATCTTAATTCTAAACCAAAGTGTGGGACTAATCGATGCCTTTAGAACAATCTTAATATACCCTCTTACTCTGCTCACATGCAGTTCAAAATACTTTTCTTAGAAATCCTAGTTAATAGCTTGTCAAAATAATATTTCATCTCCCTTGATATCTTCATCTTAAATGCATCTAACTTGAACAAAATCTATAAATCTATTTTTTTCTTTAATTGTATCAAAATCTCTAGATCAACTCTTTCTTGATATAACTATTATATATATTCATCTTTCACTTTAGTACTAATTCTATTACATAAATCATCCAAACATATATTGTTTCACTCAATGCACACTAGAAATACTTCTAACTTAATAACAAATATAAAAGCTTTGATTGTAATGATTTTTTGTCACTCTTTAAAAGCACATTTATTTTTCTACATAACATTTTTTACCTCTTCGCACCACCATCGGAACTCCTTATGGATAAAAGCCTATTTCTAGACTCATCTAGAACATTTTTGGTCATCTTCTTAATAGCATAAGTTATCCTACCCCAGATCATATTTGGCTCGGGTAAAGAGCTACAATTGACCCTTGTTACCAATAAATCTTCAAAGATTAAAAAAAATATCATTTGAAATTTCATCGCTTAATCCTACACAATTAATTGAAGGGAGGCCTTGGCGCACCGGTTAAGGTGTTGTCACGCGACCTTGAGGTCACAAGTTCGAGTCCTGGAAGCAGTCTCTTGCAAAAATGCAGGGTAAGGTTTGCCTACATTTCACCCTTGTGGTGGGACCCTTTCCCGGACCCTCGATACATTGTGCATAGGGATGCCCCCAATCCTCACAATTAATTCTTTTCATTTTCTTAAAATTACCTCCATAAATATTAATTTATATTGCATAGTCAAACTTTCTCCAGAAATCATCTTGCGAACATTGCAAGAAGCGTTCTCTTTCCTTAAATGAAGGAAGAAGCCTATTCGTGATAAGATGGAACCATGCAGTAAGTAACCATGTCTTGATACATATGATGGTATTTTATTATCTTAAAATGTAATCAAAATAAGAAAAGTTAGGTCATGGTCTCAGAGTAATTCAATATAAATATTAGGCCGATGAACTTTACATTCGACCTTTTGATGGAATGCTCTTCGAGAATTTAGAAAAAGGATAGATAACATGCAAGATTTTCTCACTGCTGCTAGCGAAGCAGTGGTATAGAACAAATTCAATATGGGCTAACATGAAACATAAACTTCAACAAAAGCTTAAGATATTGAGAAACATAATGACTATTTTCTTATTAGAACAATTGCACCTGCAGTTAAAAAAACAATCATCAACTCTTACGAAAGCCATATAATTACCATGCCAAAGTTTCCCTAAACAAATGAACACTTATACACTCTTTCATGAAATATTTGGAAGTACGCAAGCTAGTACTTAATGTAGAATTTCAGTACTAAAGCTTAAAATGCTTCATTGTTTTGAGTTTGTAGGTATGACCATGTGCTGGTTTGATCTCACCATCCAAGGGATAAAATAATAAGCCCACTTCTCCCATATAAACTCCTACATATCAACTTTACAGTGTTTAGAAGCCTATCACAAAGACCAGCCCCTCACCTTGACCGAAAATCATTGTTGAAGGTGTCGACTAGCAGCTCAACACAACTTGTCCATGGCTCTTGAAAAGATTATGACTTCCCAGACTCAGACACCTTGCCAAGCGCTTTTAGTTTTTAGTATCGCACTTCGTATTTTTTTCTCTTCCGTAACCCTAGTATGGATTTCATAATATTAGTCATCGGCAACTCTCACCTATAAAAGAGTGGAGAAGAGTCTTAGGATTCTAATTTTGGATTCTTCGAAAGTCTCTTTTGGATAAGAACAATTTGTTGGAAACAACCCTCAATAGTTTGCGCAAATATACCTCAAGATTGCATCTCTGCATTTTTATTTTTAGTGCAATTTTTGAATCTTCTTCCTACAGATCAAAGGAATAACATTAAGGTGATGATTGTCTCTTCTAAGTTTAGGTTTTCTTTCCATGTATTCTTGATGTTGGTTGATGTGAAGATAACATGAGTGAACTAAGAATTTATTTTTGGGAGATTTTCTTTTGAGATAGCTCAGATATAGGATATATTAAATCTAGACATGCATGAAAGAAAGCCTTGATTTTATCTTTTTGATTACTCTAACCATACATGCATGATACAATATAGTGGTTTATAAGTGATTTCAAGGTAATCCACAACACCTAACATGGCATGCAATCATCAATCAAGAGATTTCTATTAGAACTACATGGATGGTCATCTTAAGATTTTTTAAGGATCGACTCCTTGTTTGATTTTTGTGTAAGTTTGTGATGTGGATATTTAAACGTGCATGCATAATATTCCTATGTGAAATAATGGTATAATGGGACGAACATTCAAATCTTGTAACTGGAAATGAAAATAAGCATGCATAAGATAAATAGGACCCATTCACGTGACTAAGAGCCATATATTGTTTGCAGGATGTATCATGATAATTTTGAGAACCAATACTTTTGAACCGTGAGTGAGGGCAGCCATGATATGCTATGTTATTCCTAGGGATGAAGTGATTTTATTTAAACTTTGCACTCTTTTAAATTTTCACTAAGACATTGAATATAGAACATAGAATGAGTGGACATGTCCATGCCTGCTGAAATGGCAAGCAAGCATCTTAGCCCATGTTAGCATGATACTATTTTAAGATAGGAATTATGTCGTGCATGTTGAAATGATAGACGGGCATGGTAGGAAGACATTATCTTTTAATATAGATCTATGTTAAAAGATGAAGCATGATGTCATCCCCATAAAATGTAAGATTTCAGATGTGGCATTGTCTATAAAAAAATATTTTATGTAAACCCCTGACATTCTCTATTTTGCTAAGTAAATCTTACGAAAAATGATGCATGAACTCAACTGTAGTATAACTTGAAACACAATTTTTTTCTTCAAATTTTTAACTACGCACATGTAATTGCATTCTCTTGTTGTTTGGCTCCTTGTTCTCCAACGTTATAACCTCTAAGTTGTATTAGAACAAAATGAGAGGCAACAAATTGGGGTTCTTTACCTTTGCCAATTATATTGGGTCCTGCTGCACTGAGTGCTTGTTGGGATTATGAATGATGTTGTTGATCTCCACTAGCATGAGTGTGCAATATTGGGCAATGTATCCGATACGGGCTAACTCATAATGCATCGATATCATGTAGGAGGGATGGTTCGAGATGACGAGGGAGGCCATAATATAAGGAAATCGTGATCAACCTAATGAGAGGAAGAGGAAGATGAGAGTCTTGCTTAACCCGAGCCCTAACTTGAGTAGTGGGGGGGCTAAAAGAGAGACAAAAGAAAATAATTCATTGCTTGACCATATTCCATGACCCAAGGGATCTATATATAGAATTATACTGATGGCATAAGAGGAAATAAATCAGAACACTTTGATTTTTTTTAAAAAACTTACATTAGCTCGATATATATACCATGATGATTAAAAGAAACGATAAGCATGTCACTGTAAATAGCGACATAATAAAACATGCATAAGATTAACGAATAATAAATAGTGGACCCATAACATCCTGCCCATCCTTCACGTTGAGCATGTCCTCTAGCTCGTGGAAGGGAATAGAAACTTGTAAAGAAGTTTACCAGTTCCTTGATTTTGACCAAATTCCATATAGCATGTTGTTGGAGCTGAGGCTTCAATGAGAGGTGAGCCTCTGTTATGCTCATTATAATCGCGCAAATGATGGTGATGTTGCGGGGGGGGGGGGCATTACATGTGTATGTCACGGCCCGGCTCAATGAGTCTTAATGGGACCCGTCTGGAACTGTGGAGTCCTGCAAGCTCGAACTGACCCCAATCCTTCTCCGCACCTGTTTCTCAGCACGGCGGGTTGTGGAGATGGGGTCTCGAACCCACAACTCCTAGATAAGGGGATCTTCCGTCATTCCTCATCACCAACTGAGTTGCAGCTCAGTTGGTGATGAGGAGTGATATTAAGGCTCCTTATTAAGGGTTGCGGGTTCGAGACCCAACGCCAACACCGCGCTGCGCTGATAAACAGGCCAGAAAAGCGTTGGGGTCACTTGGGTTGCAGTCCTCACGGTTGAACCAGTCGGGTCCCATTAAAACTCCTCGAGTCGGGCCTGGACCGTGACAAAAAAAGTGCACTTTTTTTGTCACGGTCCAGGCCCGGCGCAATGCGTCTTAGTGGGACCCAACTGGAACCGTGAGAGTCCTACAGGCTCGAAGTGACCCCAACCCTTCTCCGCACCTATTTCTCAGCGCAGGTTGGTGATGAGGGATGGTTGAAGATCCCCTTATCTAGAAGTTATGGGTTCAAAACCCCATCTCAACAACCCGCCGCGCTGAGATATACGTGTGGAGAAGGGTTGGGGTCACTTTGAGCCTGCAGGACTCTCACGGTTCCAGTTGGGTCCCACTAAGACGCATTGCGCCGGGCCTGGGCCGTGACACGTAGACGTGGAATCGATGAACCTTGATGGTCGTGGTGACTGGAGACACGTGAAATGGTGACGGTGGAGTGGAAGTGTATGTGGGGGACAGACTGTCAGAAGTAATGTTGGAAAATAATTGGCAAAATGGGTGGCACGGTAATAGGTGGGGCGGTAATATCCCATGAAGAGTTGTTGAGGTTTCTAGGCTACTGTCGGACGTTTAAGGTGCCTTAGGCGGCAATGGCTGCTTTTCCTTGTCATATCGCATGGCAGCTTCGGGCTGCATTTCCTTTGCTAGGTCATACTCCTTAGCAGCTTCAGGGTGCTCCGCGTATTTCTTCATTAACGACAACAATTGCACACAATGGGACATGAAGCTCTTTTCTGGTGCGAAGAGTCATAATTGGCAAAATGGGTGGCACAGTAATAGGTGGGGCGGTAATATGCCATGAAGAGTTTTTGAGGTTTCTAGGCTAATGTCGGTCGTTTAAGGTGCCTTAGGCGGCAATGGCTGCTTTTCCTTGTCATATGCCATGGCAGCTTCGGGCTGCATTTCCTTTGCTAGGTCATACTCCTTAGTAGCTTTAGGGTGCTCCACGTATTTCTTCATTAACGACAACAATTGCACACAATGGGAGATGAAGCTCTTTTCCGGTGCGAAGAGCCATGTAGGTACCGCTGATCTCTACCCCTTTTTGAATTAATTAATAAATTAATCAAGTAGTTAATTCATAGTAAATTAATCAATTAATAACTTAAGAAATTCTGCCCTTGTTTATTTGCTCTTTTAGAAAATTAATTATTTTGAATGAATCAAATTAAATGAGTGATGCCCCTGTTTCAAAGAAAGATAGCAGATACTGGGGGCTAAATGAGAAAAGTTGTTGGCGAAAATTATACGAAACAAGTTGCACATGGCTGGAAACTTGACGTTGGGTTCCGTCGTGTATGTCTAGGATGAGGAAATGATGGAATATCAACACTAGAGGAGATCGTCTAGTCTTTTCATACTTTGTGCTCATTTTTGCCGCTGGACAACCGGAAACAAGCAAGGCCCGGTAAGTCAACAATATGTAGGAAAGCTGAGAGCAGCGACTAGGATAGAGGAATTAGGCAGTGTTGAAGATTGTTAGAGTTATTAGTTTTATATTAATATTTAGGTCCGTATAGAAGTTCTTTAGGAGTGTTCGGTTTAGTCCCACATTATCGTTTAGAGTTTATGAGCCCCTGTATTTTCTATACAGTGCCTCTTTGTGGATGAATAAGATTGCATCTTCAATTTTATCTCTTAATTCCAACAGATAGCATTTTCAGGGAAGGGAGGAGGCATGCGGTGTGCATCTCTCTAGTGTTTGGTTAACGGAGGTGTTATGCAGCATCTTTAGCGCTTCATCTTTCCAATATATCAGGTGCAGGAGTGTGAGGATGTTACCATGAGAATCGATGAAACTAATGAGTCCCGTGAAGACAAGGTTGCTCTATTGCTGTGCTCACGAAGCTAGGATGTGAGTTGTCTGATGAGGCAGTGGGTAGGAGTTCATCTCAAATACCAAGTTGTTACAGACAAACCTAAAATGCTTTGATATCTCGTCGAAGGGATGAATGGAGGTGACAAGGGAAGCCGAAATATGGAGTTGGGGGAGAGAAATAAGAGAAATGAAATAAGATAATTAACTGCTTGCCCAAGGGTTTTATATATAAAACTACACTATTGACCTAAACCCTAAAATAAGTTTAACACTTGGAATACATATAAGATGATGATTAAAAATATACAATAAGCATGGCACTACAAAACGACGACACAAAAAACATGCATAAAGTTAACAGATAATAGATAGTGGGCAAATATTCCCACAGTTGACACAATTTATGGGGCCTTTTCCATTTTTTTTCTCTTGATGAACAGAGTTGGTTTTCCCATAAAGGGTGGTCTTCTGCCTTTTGTATCATGGTTCCTTGAACTTGCTATGAGATTTTTCTTTATGCTCATAAGGATGAGTATGCTGGAAATGAGAGTGGTTGCCCTTTCTCTTGGAGGACCTTTCAAATTCCATTTTGAGCTTCCTTGCAGTATCCACTAAGTCTAAAAATCTTGCATTTCTCTTGATACCGAGATGGTGCTTGATTTGATCCTGAAGTCCTACATAAAATCATCTATTCTTTTCTGACTCACTAGGAATAAGTGGAGCAGTATAATAACACAAGTCTTCTAAACACAAT
Source organism: Platanthera zijinensis (assembly GCA_039513925.1). Classification (NCBI taxonomy): domain Eukaryota; kingdom Viridiplantae; phylum Streptophyta; class Magnoliopsida; order Asparagales; family Orchidaceae; genus Platanthera; species Platanthera zijinensis. The sequence continues at coordinate 16,915,863 of CM077094.1, read as the reverse complement.
TCATATTAGTCCACGGTTTTATCCACTTGATAAAGCCTTAAGAAACTCCCCTAGAGGACTTGCCCAGTGGAGTCGAGGATGTACTTGCTCAGAAAAATTGTCGAGAACTGATGAGTGTGATTTTTATCTTGTTTCCACCATGCTTTTCTTATCGATTCCACCCATGTGCGTACTAATTATACATAGTTTTAGATTCTATTTGATGTATATGGTATATCTAGACTACATAGTTGAATTAATTTCACAGGTGTGGACTTTCCATGCGATTCGGGGAGGCTATCAAATTTGTCTCACGCACGCTCGTGCAGAATTTTTGCACACACATGCGTCTACTAGCGACTTGAATTTGGGCGAGCAGAATAGTTGTATGCCTGTTTGTGCACGTGCAATTGCGCGTGCATTATCATTTTTGTGCTTCCAGCGCCATTTTCAGTGATCTGAATTTGTGCGTGCGTAATTTTTGCACGAGCATGTGGGCGTGTAAATACGCCTGCAAAGTTTGGCGCCCAGTAAAATCTCATCACGTTGACTTTCCGCACGCCCGTGCCCCCCGTGTTAATATATATGCGCAGCTAGCAGGCTTCTGCGAGAGAGACGATTCGGGCACCGTTTTCTCACCATTTCTGACCTGGAGCTCCTCTCCAAGGTAAAGCCTCAATTCCTAATGGTCCTCCTTCATCAAGGGCTTCAAAGTGAAGGTGTTTCCCATCCTCCTCTCCGCAAAGCAAGGTCGAGCGTGAGAGAAACATGAACGGCATAGACAATCAAGAAGACGGGTAAAGTAGGTGGTTACAGCTTTCACGGAGCTCGGACGCAACCGACGAACGTGCAAAGGCCACGGATTGACAAACCAGTGTTACTCCTTTCACTTCTACAACAAAAACTTGATCTTTGTTTGTATTTCTCCTCTTCTTCTCCACCCCCATAGGAATATTGGTAGGGAATGACTTTCCGCACGCCCGTGCGCCCCGTGTTAATATATATGCGCAGCAAGCAGGCTTCCGCGAGAGAGACGCTTCGAGCACCGTTTTCTCACCATTTCTGACCTGGAGCTCCTCTCCAAGGTAAAGCTTCCATTCCTAGTGGTCCTCCTTCATCAAGAGCTTCAAAGTGAAGGTGTTTCCCATCCTCCTCACCGCAAACCAAGGTCGAGCGTGAGAGAAACATGAACGGCATAGACAATCAAGAAGACGGGTAAAGTAGGAGGTGGTTACAGCTTTCACGGAGCCCGGACGCAACCGACGAACGTGCAAAGGCCACGGATTGACAAACCAGTGTTACTCCTTCACTTCAACAACAAAAACTTGATCTTTGTTTGTATTTCTCCTCTTCTTCTCCACCCCCTTAGGAATATTGGTAGGGAATGCTTTCTATTGTTGATGATAATTGTTGATGCGTGAAAACAGAGAGGGGGGTCGCGGGCACCAGCAGCTAACGGGTGTTCGGTCTCACAAGCGAGGTGAAGAAGGTTGCGGGGATAGAGGAGAGGTTGTTGAGGATGCTGGGAATAGCAGGGAAGGTTGATCAAGAACTGTCGAGCAGACGGTTATTTTGACGGTTATCTCTGATGGTTGACGAGTAGAGAAGAGGAGGCCGCTAGCAGCGGCAACAGCAGACTTCGCCCGCCGCGGCTTAAATGTCACTCTTGCGACGGGCTTTCCTTTGATTAAGAAACAATATTACAGCTTGAGATTGCACCTTTACACAGAAAGCAAATAAATGGTACAAAGGGGGAAGCTGGCGGCTAAGGAAAGAAGGTGTCAGAGACCGCGCGGTTTGACCAGAGAGGTCAGCAGACCGCGCGGTTAGCTGATCCCGCAGCTCGCTTGAGCAAGCCGAGCGGACTGTGTGATCAGGCCGAGAAGACAGGACTGCTGAGGTCGCGCGGACTGAGAAGTTGGAGTCCGCAGGTCTTGATGCCTTGACCTTGTCTTCTCCACTGTGCCTGCTAAATGAGAGGTATGGGGGCCTATTTATAGGCCCGAGGAGGTACCGGTCTTGGTAACGTTACCCCCGGTAGAGCGGTAAGTTGAACGAGTAAAGGAGTCCGCCGAGTCCGCACCATGTTGTGCAGATAGGGACTTGTCTACTTGAGCTGATCCTGTTGTTGCCGTACTGGGACGAGTCCGCTTCTGCTGTACTGAGCGAGCCCGCGTCGAGCTATGCGAGCTGAGGAGTAGTCCGCCCGCTGCTGGGAAGAAGCGAGCACTGGGAAACTGGAGGGCTAACTGGCGGACTGCAGAATGAGTCCGCCTAGCCCGCTACGGAGAGGATGAGGCAGATCGTCGGCTGTTGAGCTGGGGTTCTTCTGGCGGACTGCATGATGAGTCCGCCTAGCTCGCGGTGTACTGGAGGAATCCTCCTCTGTTGTTGGAGGCTTGTCGTTCCTGCTGGGCGACAAGAGGCTTGGCGACCTAGCGGGCTGAAGAGTCCAGGTCGCGCATGTTGTTGGATGGAGCGAGTTCGTCAAGCTGGTGAACGGAGCGTCCTCCCTTTGGCGGACAAAGGCTGAGTCCGCGTTGTATTGCGCGGTCTGGCGTAGAATAGTTGGCCATGGTCTCTCTGCAGGCGGGCTGAGACCGAGTCCGCCCATTGCTGGCGGACAGGAGAGTTGGTTGTCGTCTGGGCGACCTGGCGGACTGAAGACGTAGGTCGCGCAGGTCGCCCCTGCTGCAGAAGTCCTGCTGGATGGACAGGCTTGTCGCGTACTGTCGGGCGACCTGGAGGCAGGTCACCTGGCGATGTGGCGGTCTGGTCGGATAGCAATGTCAGTCTGTCATTCTGTTGGATAGCATCTATTGGAAGAGAGAACCAATGCGCGGTTAGCTGATTTAACCGTGCGGCCCGCAGGGGCGGACTGAGGAAGCAGTCCGCAGCCCCCACAGAACGAGTGGTTGCTGTACGACCTGGGCGGTCAGACCGGGGAGACCGTCCTAGCCGCGCGGCCTGAGCGGACAGAGAAGTCTGTCCTCCCATCCTTAGAAAAAAGAGGGCTGACAGGTCGCGACCTCCAGGGGGAACCTGGAGCAGGCCGCGACTTGCGAGCTGGCTACCCTGGGAGGGATCGTCGATTTATGGGTAAAGATTCCATTCCTAGTGGTCCTCCTTCATCAAGGGCTTCAAAGTGAAGGTGTTTCCCATCCTCCTCTCCGCAAAGCAAGGTCGAGCGTGAGAGAAACATGAACGGCGTAGACAATCAAGAAGACGGGTGAAGTAGGAGGTGGTTATAGCTTTCACGGGGCCCGGACGCAACCGACGAACGTGCAAAGGCCACGGATTGACAAACCAGTGTTACTCCTTTCACTTCTACGACAAAAACATGATCTTTGTTTGTATTTATCCGCTTCTTCTCCACCCCCTTAGGAATATTGGTAGGGAATGTTTTCTATTGTTGATGATAATGCTTTGTAACTAACTAATATTTGCTTTTTATGCACTTTAATCAATTTGTGTGGAAGATATATTGTGTTCATGCTTAGTGTATGGGATTACTAGTTTGGTTATTTGCTACAAGCTTTGGTGTGTTTAAGTCTGGTGCTAATAAGCAAAGAGGTGTCGTCGACCTTCACCACACTCTCAATTGAGTGAAGCGGTGAAGGCGACCTGCACGTCTACTTGTGATTGCTACGCGGTTGTCGGCGCCCCGCACAATTTCCTTTTCATGCACGCAATGTAGAACAAACAATCAATCCAACGCTTTTACTGTTTTTTTGCTTTTACAATTCATTTTCTAAAATCATAAAGAAATCTATGTCGTGTTCCCTGTGAGATCGATACTCGGGGAGCTACTCCACATTTTATATTACTTGATCGACTGATGCACTTGCCATAATCGCATCAAGTTTTTAGCGTCATTGCAGGGGAACACGGCCACGATGTTTTTCGTGCTTAAGAAAATTAGATGTGAGAGTTGTATAGTTGTTTAAGTTTTTTTTGTCTTTCTTAAGTGTTTTTCCGTATGCAGAGAAGAAATCTTAGCGAACTAGCACCGTTTGATCTTGAAATCGAGCGTACTCTGCGTGAGCAGCAGCGAGTCGTCTGAAGGATGGACGACAATACTGTTCAATAGCATGCCCCTAGAGTGAATGTAAATGCGGACAACCCTAATGCTCGAGTCTAAAAGGAACAGGAAGTGATGTGTACGAGGCCATGCACTATGCGTGACTACACTACCCCAACTTTGGGGAGTGTCTACCCTACCTTTGGCCTGACGATCACTAATAATCAGTTTGAAATCTAGCCAGTCATTCTTCATATAATCCAAAGCAATGTGTAGTTCTCCGGGCTACCCAGTGACGAGCCGCACCTCCATCTAGCACATTTCTTTTAAATCAGCGCAACTTTCCATTATGCAGGAATTGGCGATGATGTAGTCAAGCTACGACTTTTCCCTCTCTCCTTGAGGGATAAGGCCAAGGTCTGGATCCATACCATCGCCCCGGGGGCTGCTGCAATATTGGAGGCACTGACGCAGAAGCTCTTGGAAAAATTCTACCCGACAGAGAAGATAGTCGGTATTTGCCGGGAAATCTTGATTTTTCGTCAGGCGGATCAAGAGTCGATGGCTGAAGCTTAGGAGAGATTCACAGACCTGCTGCGAAAATTCCCTCAGCACGAGTTATCACAATGGCTGCTAGTAGAAATCTTCCACTTTTCTTTGGATTTGTACTATAGAGCAACCATTGATGTTGCTACTGGAGGGAAATAAATGAACCGTACCTCGGAGGAAGCATTCGAGCTTATTCAAGAATTTTGGCCCATAGTTCAACACCTCTAAGAGGACGGTGAGCTTATATGAAGTTGGTGCTCATTAACAACAAGTAGTCTAGGTTAAACCACTAGCGTAACGATTTGACAATCTTTTATTACTGAAGCGTCCTGCACATGCTCCTTCCCCGTTATGGCTATCGTGTATGACAGTTGAGGACCTCGGGCATCATTATTTGAATACCCCGCTAGTGAGACTGTTTCTAATCCTACTCTATATTATTCTGATGAAACTGACAACTATGTAGGGAAACAAAACAAAAATGATCAATACTCCAACACGTATAACACGAGGTGGCAAAATCAACCCAACTCCTCATGGAATCAGAATGCGTCAGGGTAGAGGTGGCAGTCGGGACAACATTGGCAAGAAGGCCAAACATCTGGTAGCCAATCTCGACAGCCATAATTTGCAAACACCCCTCAACCTATGTCCGCCCCAAGGAAGAACACATTTGAGGACATGCTAGAGAAGTTTGTGGAAGTAACTCAATCAGCTTTAGTTAACCAAAGCCCCTTCATCCGAAACTTGGAAATACAAATGGGACAACTGACACAAGTTCTCTTCGAGAAAGCACAAGGATCCCTTCCGAGTACAACTAAGAGGAATGCAAGGGAGCAAAGAAAAACACTCTCGCTTACCAACTCCATAATTTGAGGGAAGCATTTCTTTAAACTGCGAAATTGACAATAGTGAGGCCACTGCACTCTGTGACGCCGGTTTGTCCCGGAATATCATTTCTTTGTAGGATGTGGAGAAATTCGCTCTCATCACTAGTACAGACGAACGGATGTCACTAGTTATAGCAAACGATGTTATCGTTGAGACAGTGGGCGAAGCGGGTGTCGGTGGCTCTAGAAGGAGAGACTGTTTTAGCTGATTTTCAGATCATGGGGCCTATAGAGAATGATTCTTCCCCAATTTTTGGGGCCCATTTCTGAAATCCCTTGGTGCCACTCTGCAGCTTGTAGAGGGACATGACTCACTTCCTTGTTGATTCCAAAACATCTAAGGAGATAGTCTCCTAATGTAAAGAGCTTAATGGGATTGGCAATGTCGCATTTTGCAGCCCAGTTGGTTATCTCCAAACTCCGCTGGCTCGATTAATTTTGCTAGCGATCTGGCCCTGAATTAAAATTATTCGCGACGTCAGTTTTGGATGTCACAAATTTACTCTCCTAATAAAATTTTTGACCTCAAAAATTACAATCACACTTGAATCAAAGAGACAAGAATAATCTTCATTGCTACGGAGGTCATCCTCTCTTTCCCAAGAATACTCTAGACAACCAAAATTCATCCAAAGGACCTTAACCATACGAATCTCTCTGTTCCTGAGTTTTTGAATCCTCGAGTTCACAATCCTGACAGTCAAAATACCGATACTCAGATTTGATTCAATAGGCGCAACCTTAGTACTGATCACCCGATTTGGATCTCTGACTGCTCTCCTCAGATATGAGACATAAAATACGTCATGTAATCCACTCATGTCCTCGGGTAAGGCCAACCCATATGCAACCTCCCCTACGCACTCTAGTAGCTCGAATGGACCGACAAATATGGGACTCAACTTCTTCATCCGCTTAATCCTAGAAACTCTCTTGACTGGTCTAACCTTCAGATAAACATAGTCCCCAACCCTGAATTTAACTGCTCTATGCACCTGATCGTAATATCTGGCTTGTCTGTCCCGAGCAATCCTCATACGCTCCTGAATAAGTCTGACTCGGTCTGTGATCTTATCTATTTATGATTCCTTTCTAAGAGCTCTCTCTTCATTTTTTGTCCAACATAAAGGTGTCCGACAACGCATGTTATACAAAGCCTTGAATGGTGTCATGTCGATACACGCCTGAAAAAAATTATTATAGGAGAATTCCACCAAAGTGACATACTTCTCATATTTGCCACCAAAGTCCAAGATACACATGTGAAACATGTCTTCCATGATTCTATTTGTACGCTCTGTCTGTCCATTAGACTGGGGATGGAAAGTTGTGCTAAACTTCAACTGAGTACCCGGATGCTCCTGAACGTACCTCCAATCCTTGGCGGTAAATCTGTCATCTCTATCTGACACAATAGACTTCGGCACACCATGAAGTCGGACTATCTCATCCACATACAGCTGAGCCAACCATGGACCCTGGTCAATCCTCGTGTTGGGAATAAAGTGTGTAACCTTGGACAGTCGATCCACAATCACCCAAATCGAGTCATTCCCACTCTGGGATCTAGGGAGGTCATGAACAAAATCCATAGAGATGTCTTTGAAATTCCACTCTGGAATAGGAAGAGACTGCAGCTTGCCTCCAAGCCTCTGACACTCCGTCTTAACAAACTTGCAAGTCTCGCAGTTCCCTACATAGTCGGAGACATCTCCATTAAGTCCTGGACACCAAACTAACTTCTTGAGGTCTGCATACATCTTTGTGCTGCCCGTATGTATGGAATACTTGGAGTTATGAGCCTCAACTAAAATATCCTCACGAAGATGACCGACATCCGGAATGCACACTCTGCCTTTAAACAACAATCCATCACAGACCAAGAAATCATCTCTCTGACCTGCCTAATTCAAATCGAAAATCTCTGTCATCTTTGGATCTAAGGGCAAGGCATCACGGATCCTCTCCTTGATGTCACACTTAATCTCAATCCAACCCAAACTGACAAGGCCAAAACTAGTGTGTGGCACCATACTGATCCCTATCCTTTCCAAGGCTCGCACCAACTCTTCTTGTTGGGTGATGAGAGAATAACTAGAACTCCTTTTACTGAGAGCATCCGTTACTACATTAGCTTTTCTCAGATGGTTATGAATAGTCACATCATAGTCTACTAAAAACTCGAGCCACCTACACTGTCTCATGTTGAGATCCTGTTGATCAAAGATGTATTTGAGGCTCTTGTGATCTGTGAAGACCTCACACTGTACATCGTAGAGGTAGTGTCTTCAAATCTTCAATGCGTGGATGATAGTTGCTAACTCAAGTCATGCACAGGATAATTCTTCTCATGATTGTTCGGTTGTCTGGACGCAAAAGCTATGACCTTCTCATGCTGCATGAGAACACATCCCAGACACTGGCCTGAAGCATCACTGCAAGTCTGAAAACCATCCACGCATGAAGATAGACATAGTACTGCTGCATCTGACAACCTGTCTTCAACTCTTCAAAAGCAGACTCGCACTCTGAGGTCCAACTAAAAACTCTTCCCTTCCAGGTAAGCGAAGTCAACGGGAGGGCTATCTTTGAATAATCTTTAATAAATTTCCTGGAGTAGCCTGCCAAACCCAGAAAACTACACGGACCTGCAGCTGTCTTCGGCCTTGGCCAATCTTTGATCGCCTCAATTTTCTTTGGGTCAACGACAAGTTTGTCTCTACTAACTACGTGACCCAAGAATGCCACATCCGAGAGCTAAAACTCGCACTTAGAAAATTGTGCGTATAACTGATTCTGCCTAAGAGTGCTCAAGACTGTCCTGAGGTGCGCGGCATAAACCTCCTGCAACCTGGAATACAAAAGGATGTCATCAATAAAAATAATCGCAAATCGGTCCAAGAACTCTCTGAACACTCTGTTCATAAGGTACATAAATGCAGATAGGGCATTGGTCAACCCAAACGGCATGATCACAAACTCAAAATATCTGTATCTGGTACTAAACGCTTTCTTCTGAATATCCTCATCACGAATTCTCAACTGATGGTATCCCGACCTGAAAACTAACTTAGAGTATGAGCAAGACCCTTGAGTTGATCAAACAAATCATCTATCCATGGAAGAGAATACTTGTTCTTAATATTAAGCATATTCAAACTCTCGATGTCAATACACAACCTCAAACTGTCATCCTTTTCTTCACAAAAAAGACGGAGCTCTCCACGCCGACGAACTGGGTCTAATGAACCACAAATCAAGCAACTCATGCAACTGAAACTTTAACTCAGCCAACTCTCTAGGAGCCATGCGATAAGGAGCCTTGACCACTATGGTAGATCCAGTAATAAAATCAATCTGAAAGTCAATCTCCCTAGAGGAAGGGGCACCAGGTAGCTCCTCCGGAAAGACATCGGGAAACTCACAGACCACTGGTACCTCCTGCAAAATGGCTTTCATTTCGGCATGCAACAGTACCAAGAAGGAGGGACACCCTTTACTGACATGCTTCATAGCTTTTACAGATGAGATGATCAACTTGGAAACTCATTTCAAGCCTCGAAAGGTAATAAGATACTGAACAAGTCCTTCGAACTGAATCTCCTTACTTCTGCAATCTATCTTGGCATTCACGTCAGTCAGTCCATGCTCAATATCAGATCAAATTCAGCAATAGGTAAAAGGAACGCCACCACTATGATTTCAGAATCTCCAAATAATACTGGCGCTCTACACTTGCAACTGGTCTGCATCACTGATCCGTTAGGCATCATGACATCTAACGGAATCGGATCAATGATGACTTCTAGGCCAAGCTTACGAGCAAAAGATTCTGCTATGAACGAGTGTGATGCGCGCGTATCAAAGAGAACATTAGACGGTATGTCATGAACTATGAGAATACTTATATGCAAACTTATATTATTTTAATTAAGTGTTGTTGGGAGAAGGAGAAATAAACATTTTAAACACTAAAGTTCTAAACCTATCACCACATCTTCTTGCTCCTTGGCCTCGTACTGGCCAAGACCATAAGCTCGAGGTTGAATCAACCCATGTCCAGGAGCTGGCTACGGGTCAGTGACCACCACTGCCTTCCCTTTATCGATCCCACTCAAACCGCTATACTCGAATTTCGACTGAAAGTCATGATACAGTACAGGTATTAAACTTACAAGGAAAGGTCCTGGTTAAAAGAAAATCACCAAGAATAGGTCAAATTACCTGATTACTCGCAGATTCTGGGCAATTCCGCGCAATGTGTCCTGCTCTCCGACACTTGTAACGGACACTTGTAACGGACACTTGTAACGGACACCTGATATAGTCAAACATTCTCCATAATGATGACGACTGCATTTAGGGTAAAGGGGGTAGTCTCTGGGCTTGACCCCAGACTGATTTCGCTGCTTACACGGTGGCCCACAATAGGGCCGCTTGGGGTGGAAACTATCGCGCCTTTGAACTCGTTGCTGGTCAGCCTCTAATCTTCTTGCCATATCCACCAGACTTCTGTAATTGGCGTTGACCATGGTCTTCAACGGCTATCTCAAAGAATCTCGCAGGCCATCAACAAAACGGTTGCATTTCTCGGCTTCATCTCCTTGCATCGAGCTCGCATAGCGAGATAAGTGAGATCAACCTGCTCGCCCTCATTTTTTATTTCTTATCGCAATGTCGTTTATTATTGTAGCGCACGCTTTCGCGCATTTTTGGGTTGTTTTGTTGTGTTGAGTGTAATCGCGCTACGCTATTAGCGCATTTTGATGTATTTTTGTATCGCGCACGCTTTCGCGCAAGTTTTTGGTTTTGACGCGTTGGTGTGACCGGCCACGTGACCTTAATGCATAGTCCGGTATTTTAGGAGGTAGTTTCATTAGGGCAAGCTTATTTTTAATTAACTATTTTATGTGTAACGTCCCCTATGCCTATAGCGAGCCACTCGAATCCTCATTTGATAGGCGTCTAATTGTTGTTTATATCTGTAGGCCCATCTAAGCCCCTTCCCCCACCAAAGTCCATTTAATTATTTAAAACCCTAATATACCCCTTTATAGAATCATTCACCCTAATGAGAACCTAACAGCCCACTCCTAAAAGCCCAACATCAAAGCCCATTTTCCTCCCCAAACCTAACTCCCCTTTGAAAACCTCCCCCTTCCCCTATTCACGAGGCTGGAAAATCGAACTGAACGAGACCTAAGTCGTCTTCGTTCGGTTCACCTCCATGCCGCCCTCTGCTGAAGCCATCCCCTCGCCTCCAGTCGTCGTCGTCTTTCCGACGAAATCTCCCAGAAGTTCTCCGCCCGCCTCCAGCACACAGCTCCGCCGGCCACCGCTTCTATTGCTTGAAGCCCACACCTTCCTGTGTCCATCTTCCCGACGAGGTCACGCGGAAGCTCCGCCTGCCACCGACAAAGGGTTCAGAGCCCTCCTTGGGGCCGTCGACCTCTCCCGCACTCCCATCCGACAGTTTCGACCAGCCCCGACATCATCTCTGCTTTCAGTCGGCTCCAGCCCCTCCCCTGCCCGCATCTCCAGTAATCCACCAGCGCCTTCCAGGGCATCCCGAGCTCTGCAGCTCCTACCCTAACTTCCTCCTACTCCTCATGGGACTTGGTAGTCTCCGCCTCTCTTCCCCATGGTTATACCTCTCATTTCCTGCTTGCGACCACTAGTAATTGTTATGCCTACATGTTTTAAATGAATAGTCAATTAAAGAGTTTGCCTAGTTTTCTTAATCTCCTAATTACCGTCATTTTCATATCCGTGATTGCCACTTTGTAAATGCTTTGCCTGTGGAAATTAGTTTCTTAACGTTCTATGTTCGTGTGCTAGCGTTTACGTTCGCGAGCGACAACTTGACCGTTTAGTTCGTTTAAAATAGCCCGCGAATACCCTCGCGTCACATTAATTTTAAAAGGTCGTAATATTTTAATTTCAAAACTACAACCCTACGATTTTAAATCACATCAGTTTGGTGTGGCTGCTGGGATATCTCACTCCTATCGTGGATAGCCGAGCGCCGGTCGCCTTCAAGTTCTAGGTTGAGATTTTTATTTTCTTTAAAAAAAAAAAGATGAGTGACTTAAATGCGCGCATTAAAGCTTTGATGAAAACATTGAGTGCGTCACTGCTGACGCCCGACAAAATCTGCATGGGTTGTGCACCTCTGTTCACAACCTGGAGGTGACAACCCGCACATATTATGCTGCTCCTGCATACCCTCCCACCTCATATCACGTAGTGGAACCCGAGGTTAGGTGCTTCGTTAGTCCACATCTCCTCAGTTTAACGACGAGCATTTTAGCTCCACTAACCCCCACTGTGACGCTCACTTCATCGAGGAGTTTCTTCCGGAGCCCCTGCTCCAGGAAGAAAAATTTCCTCCTATCTCTATCACCACCCCGACTGATGTCGTGACTCCACGTGTCTCCACTACATCTCTCCCTTCAGTCGAGGATGTTCTTCCTGAGCCCATGCTCCAGGAAGAAGAGCTTCTTCCTATTTTTACCACCCTGACTGAAGTGGTGTCTCCACCTGTCTCCGCTTCAGCACCCCCTTCGATCGAGGAGGTTCTTCCCGAGCCCTGCTCTAGGAAGATGTGTTCTTTCCCTCTCATTCCTTCCTCCCCTCCCGATTGACATGGTGTGCCCACTTTTCCCCATTGACTCACATCCTTCAGTCGTCGAGTTGTTCCCTGAAGCCCCACTCCAGGGAGGACTTACTCGTGATGTGTCACTCACCTCAGATGACACTTCATCGCTTTCTCTTATTCCAGAGGAGTTGGTTAGTGATGAGACCCTTATCTTGGTGACACACTCGTGCGTCTTGTGTCCTAACTTTCTAGCCCACTAACGCCACAAACTCTAGTCCCCAAACATTGTGTTCGGTGGTCCCTCACCTGAGGCCCCCGATGCACCACTTTTCATCGACTTCGTATTCGACGAGCACGCTTTTAGTCCACATCACTTCTCTTTAGTTGTAGATGAGCATGTTATACCACCACCTCATTATCGTTCGAGTCTTAAACTTCTAGGTCTACTCATATTGAGGAGCACAGACGATCCTTAGATAATTTACTCCTCATCGGGATACCGCTTCAACGGATTTTTATGGAAAGTTTTTACACGTCAAATTTGGGATCTGTTTAAAAATTTTGTGACTCGAGCGGAAGTCCATCGGTGAAATCATCTATAGATGATCCTGGTCTAGCTGACGTTCGTAGGTGTCTATGGGGCGAGCGTATGAAACGTTTGAAATAATAATTCCACACAGGTTGATCATGCTTGTTTTCTACTTTACTTTCTATCTTGCTTGTGTTTCCTGCTTCCCTCTTACCTCTATTTGCCCCATCCACACCGCCCTTTATCATCCTCTGCAAGCTCTAATAATTACTGTTTGTTTAAATATTTGGCATGAAATTTTTAATTATGGATTGCGAGCTTTTGGATGAGAGGTTACCTGCAGTTTGGGTCGCAGCCATGACATCAGCAGGACAGTATGCAGCATCTCTCCGATTGACGCTTGGATTTTCTACTTGCAGGTTACATCGAGTCTCGACGGGGTCGAGCTCTTTCAACCCCGGGAGAATTGATGCAACCTGCGTCGCCTCATTTTTATTATTTTTATCGCACATGTCTTTATTTATTGTAGCGCACGCTTTCGCGCATTTTTGGTTGTTTTTGTTGTGTTGAGTTGTATCGTGCACGCTATTAGCGCATTTTGATGTAATTTTGTATCGCGCACGCTTTCGCGCAAGTTTTGGTTTGCGCGTTGGTGTGACCGGCCAACGTGACCCTAAATGCATAGGTCCGTATTTTAGGAGTAGGTTAGATTAGGCAAGCTTATTTTTATTAACTATTTTATGTTGTAACGTCCCTTATGCCTATAGCGAGCCACTTCGAAATCCTCATATCGGATAGCCGTGCTAATTGTTTGTTTAATATCTGTAGGCCCATCTTGAAGCCCACTTCCCCACCCCCAAAGTCCATTTGATTATTTTAAAACCCTAATCCTACCCCTTTATAAGAAATCATTCCACCCTATGAAACCTAAACCAGCCCACTCCTAAAAGCCCAACATCAAAGCCCTTTTCCTCCTCCAAACCTAACTCCCCTTATAAAACCTCCCCCTTCCCACTATTCACGGAGCTGGAAATCGAACTGAACGAGACCTAAGTCGTCTTCGTTCGGTTCACCTCCAGTGCCGCCCTCTGCTGAAGCCATCCCCTCGCCTCCAGTCGTCGTCGTCTTCCGACGGAAATCTCCCAGAAGTTCTCCGCCGCCTCCAGCACACAGCTCCGCCGGCCACCGCTTCTTTGCTTGAAGCCCACACCTCCTGTGTCAATCTTCCCGACGAGGTCAACGCGGAAGCTCCGCCTGCCACCGACAAAGGGTTCAGATCCCTCCTTGGGCGCCGTCGACCTCTCCCGCACATCCCATCCGACAGTTTCGACCAGCCACCGACATCATCTCTGCTTCCAGTCGGCTCCAGCCTCCCTCCCCTGCCCGCCTCCAGTAATCCACCAGCGCCTTCAGGGCATCCCGAGCTCTGCAGCCTCCTACAACTTCCTCCTACTGCCGTCATGGGCTTGGTAGTCTCCGCCTCTCTTCCCCGTGGTATACCTCTCATTTCCTGCTTGCAACCACTAGTAGTTTGATGCCTACAGTTTAAATGAATAGTCAATTAAGAGCTTGCCCTAGTTTTCTTAATCTCCTAATTACCGTCAGTTTCATATCCGTGATTGCCACTTTGTAATTCTTTGCTGTGGAAATTAGTTTCCTAACGTTCTATGTTCGTGTGGTAGCGTTTACGTTCGCGAGCGACAATTGACCGTTTGTTCGTTTAAAATAGCCCGCGAATACCCTCGCGTCACATTAATTTTAAAAGGTCGTAATATTTTAATTTCAAAACTACAACCCTACGATTTTAATCACATCAGTAGTTCTCGCTCGTACTCGATAACAGTCTTATTTCCTTGGAAGTGTCTGAGATACTTGGAGACCTCGACTAGCGGAAGGGGGCACGGACCAATTCGTAAGAGCCCTAGAAACAATTGCATCTATAATCGCATCTGACAACCAGACACGGAGTACCATGAGAGGATTGCCAGATATTGACGATACTTGGACTATGTCAGATGGATCACATCGATTCTTACCTGGTATACACCGAGAGAATTCCAATCTTTAATCATCAGGAGATGGTTCTTTCAAGTCCGGAAAATGATTGGGATCGGCGTACGCATACCCATAGTGGAGCACGGGTTTAAGAGCTACGGGCCGATTTACCACCTGCCATATATGGCGTCTACTCATAGACGATTTAACTCTGTAATCGCCCGGGATCCTTTTCATATTTTCATATATATATATATATATATATATATATATATATATATATATATATATATCTATATATATATATATAATATACTATAAGCAAAGAGTAAAATCCTCCATGGTGTAACATTTATTCCAAAATACCCCTAATTATAAACCATTTTTTTCTATTCAATTTAAATACATGGTATATAGACATTTTGATTTTACTTGTTGTCTTGTCGTGTACCAAGAAGGCGAAGCCCCGAGCTCAATATCTAGATGGCCTCGCACCTCCTCTCGCACTTCTTTCCACGCGATCCGCAGACGCTAGGGCTTTGCTCCTACGAAGTCATCCTTCCATCTCGCAGCCTCCGGCGTCGAAGCCTTCCGTCGACGAAGATCTGATGGGGACGACGACCCACCATCTTGATGACAATGCAGTTGATGATGAT
>CM077094.1:16799926-16900146 GCA_039513925.1 Platanthera zijinensis | reverse complement strand
AAGCTTCACTATGACTTCCTTTCCTCGTTGCGCATCAGGACCCAACAAAGGCCTCTCACAAACCAAAGCCCCAAAAAACAGGAGTTCTGTAGTGACCTCCCATTAACAAAGGATCGAAAGGAGCCAGCTGCAAGGTCTCCAGATAACTTTTGTTGTATGATAAATTCCATAAGTCGCTGCAGCGAATAATCCACTCTCCACAGTGTTCTAAAATGTAGCATCGGATCATATCCTCAACTATCTGATTCACCCGCTCCGTCTGCCCATTTGTCTGTGGTGGTACGCAGTAGAAACCTCAGATACGTACCCAAACCCTCTTTTAGACTCTGCCAAAAACGAGAAGTAAATCGGGAGTCTCGATTAGAAATGATGCTAACTGGCACACCGTGCAGTCGGATGACTTCATTCAAGTACAACTCCGCTATCTTCTTCATCGGGTAATCAATCTTATAAGGCACGAAGTGAGAACACTTCGTCAGTCTATCCACTATGACCCAAATGGAATCAAATCCCCTTGGAAATTTCGGTAAGCCCGTGATGAAATCCATAGATATACTTTCCGACTTCCAAGTCGGGATCTCTAACGAAGTCAACTTGCCACCAGGCTTCCATGATCGGCCTTCACACGCTTGCAAGTGTGGCACTCCGCGAAAAATCGGGCTATATCGCCTTTCATGCCATACCACCAGGCAATTTGCTTTAGTCACGATACATCTTTGTAGATCCTGGATGGTAGGCAAATGCTGGATCCATTGAGCTTCCTTGCCAAAACCATACCCCTAATGTCCCCAACCGCGTGGATGCAAAATCTGCCGCGGTACTTCAAAGTTCCTGCATCATCGATGGAATAATCCGGCAACTCTCCTCTCTCAGTCCTGGAGAATAAGTGTAGAAGAACCGGGGTCGTCCTTCTGGTGCAGTCTGGTCAAAGAAATCCAAGACGGCTCTGCCACTGATAAACTACTCTGCAAGCCACAGCATCCCACTGATATATCCATAAGGAGGAACTCCTCCACTAAACGATCGTCGGTGAGATTAAAGATCTTTCTCGTCTTACGGCTCAGGGCGTCGGCCACCACATTGGCCTTGCCTGATGATACTGGATCTCTACGTCATAATCGGGCACATACTCTAGCCACCGACGCTGGCGCAGATTTAACTCCTTCTGCGTTAACACGTACTTCAGGCTCTTATGGTCGGTGAAGATCTTGCACTGAGCCCATAAATTAGGTCTCTCCACAACTTCAATGCATAAATAACCGCTGCGAACTTGAGGTCATGCGTAGGATAATTCTTCTCATGATTCTTCAGTTGCCTTGACCATAGGCAATCACCTTACCAACCTGCATTAATACGCATCCCAGACCTACATGCGAAGCATCCACGTATACATCATAATCCACACCCTCAGTAGGCAGGGTCAGAATGGGAGCAGTGCACAATCTCCTCTTTAACTCCAGGAAGGCTTCTTCACACTACTCGCTCTAAAAAAAAGCCACGCTCTTCTGAGTCAGCTTGGTCAAAGGTGCAGCTAGGGTAGAGAAACCCTCAACAAACCTCCTGTAGTAGCCGGCCAATCCTAGAAAGCTCTTTATCTCCTTGGGCGTGCCCGGCCTACTCCAATCCATCACTGCTGTGATCTTTTCCAGGTCAACCAAGATCCCATCCTTATTCACCACGGGCCCAGAAACGAGACCTGAGGCAACCAAATTCGCACTTGCTCAACTTGGCGAATAACTTGTGGTTCCTCAACTCCGATAGAACCAAGCGCAGATGCTGCTCATGCTCCTCAGCGCTACGGGAATAAACCAACACATCATCAATGAAGACCACCACGAACTTATCTAGGAAATCCTAAAACAACCGGTTCATCATATCCATGAATGCTGATGGTGCGTTGGTCAATCCAAACGACATCACTAAGAACTCAAAATGTCCATGCCTCGATCTAAACGCAGTCCATGGAATATCTGCCTCACGGATCCTAAGCTGATGATAGCCTGAATGAAGATCAATCTTGGAGAAGACCATGCTACCGCGCAACTGGTCAAATAAGTCATCGATCCTCTACAGAGGGTACCTGTTCTTAATTGTGACATTTTTCAGCTCCCTATAGTCGATGCAAAGCCGCATTGGCCCATCTTTCTTCTTCACAAATAGAACAGGAGCACCCAAAGGCGACGAACTCTGCCTGATAAACCCTTTCGCAAACAACTCATCTAACTAGACTCGCAACTCCTCTAGCTCTCGAGGGGCCATCCGGTATGGCGCCTTCGCAATAGGATGTGTACCGGCTCCAAATCGATCACAAACTCAACATCCCGCTCGGGAGGAAGACCAGGAAGGTCATCAGGAAAAACATCGGCGAAATCACGAACAACTGGAATATTTTCTAAGCGCGGTACACTAACAGCGGTCCCAACCACCAAGACCAAACAAGCAAAACAATCCGAAAGAAAAAGCTTCTGAGCACATACCACAGAGATGACAGGAGAATCCTGGCTCAGATCTACATACACGTTTCCGGGCTGACCGTCTCCCTGATGAAGTCCAAGCGCTTCCCTTTGCACTGAATGACTGCATCATACCTTGACAGCCATTCCATGCCTAAAATAACATCGAATTCCTCCAGATCAATCATCTTCAGGTCTGCATTCGCAAGGAAGTCCCCCAACAAAACAGGGCAATCTAACATGTCCAAATCTAACAACACAGATTCACCAGAGGGGAACTTGACACGAAAGGTATCCCGAACTCGATCTAAAGTCAACCGATGACGCTCTACAATGGCTCTAGCCACGAACGAGTGGGTAGCGCCGGAGTCAAACAGAACACGCGCCCAACGGTTCTTCACCTTAAACTTCCCTATAGGAACATATATAACTAAGGAACTATCACAACAATACTACAAACATTCTGGCAAGACAATAACAAAACATTCAGGCTGGAAAGACAACTAACCTGAGATGACCTGAGTCGAAGCTTGAGCCTCCTCGGAAGAGATCACGTTCAGCTTTCCCTTTCCCTTATCCACACGCTGAGGTGGTGGTAATGCCTGCAGAGGAACTACATGAAGAGCAGGCTGGACCTGAGGACACCTAGACTTAATGTGTCCCTTCTGCCCACAATGAAAACAGACCTTATCCTTGGACCAGCATTGGGTAGCATCATACCTGGGTCGCTTGCAAATAGAACAGGAGACATATCTCCTAGGAGCACCCTGAATCGCATGAACCTGCTCCTTCCTCTGAGCTGCTGCTCTCTTGAAACATCTCTCGACAGGGTGGCCTGACCGGCCATACAGAAACTGCACAACACTTGGCTCTTCTTTCCCGAGAGATGCATCAGGTACCTGGGGTTCTTCTCCTCCACAGACTTCCTCTTGTCCTTCTTCATTTGCTGGCCTGTGCTCTTCGCGGTCTCAATATCCTCCACCTTCAGAGCAGCCTCCACTACTCCTGCATAAGTCTCTAACCCATAAGCACTGGTCAACTACTGCACCTCGCTCCTCAAACCACCGAGAAATCACTTAACTCGATCCTTCTCAATGCTGACCAATCAAGGGGCAAAATGGATCAACTTGCTTAACTCTATCTCATACTCACCCACCGTGAGTTGCCTTTGCTTCAGATGGAGGAAGTCGTTCATGAGGCAGTCACGCTCGACCGAGGGTAAGAACTTCCTCAACAGCATCTCCTTGAACACCTCCCAAGAGCATCCAGCTACCAAGCTCTCCTTCTCTCTCAGCCACAAATTCCTAGCCAAACCTTTAAGCTGATAGGCGGCTAACATCACCCTCTTATCATCTACAATCCCTTAGTACGAGAACATCTCCTCCATGGAGATCAGCCAGTCGTCTATCACCATGAAATCTGCCTTCCCGTCATAAGTGGGAGGGCTCAGCTTCTGAAACTGTGAGATGAATGCCATCTCTGCTGGCACCACCACTGGAAGTCTCAGGGGTGCAGGAGGGGGAGGAACAGCAATCCCCCCTGCAGGGCCTTGCACTCCCTGAGTCTGTCCTGCCACAACTGCCACCAAAGACTGGATCTGGGCTCGCACCTCCACAAACTACCTACTCAAGGAATCACTACTCTGCCGTAAGCTTTCGATCACAGCATCATTCTGCTCTCCCGATGACTCACACTCAGACAGGGGAGTCGATCTAGTCGAAGGACGTCTCGCCATCCTAAAGTCATAGCAACACTAGAAAGATCCTAGTACAACGGCTAGACCCAACTACAAGTACAGACAATACATATATAGATATCAACTTAAAGCTGCTAAACTTGCTCTGGGAGTTTTTATCTTTTTACAAAAAATGATGTTATGTCCTAACCTAGGATGGTTAACCACCACCATACTAATTCTTGTGCTTAGATCGGGAATGCATGACTTTATATTATTTTTGACTCGAAAACTTATATGTGTACATATGTCATCCTGCCAGTCCTTCGCTTGGCATGTTGTGCTCATGCAATGTTATGCTATGCATGTTTGTGCTATGCATTCTAAAAATGCCCTAATGCATGTTATGAGTGGCGTACGCATGAAAATGTTATGCATCCCATACTACATAACATTCGCATGCAACGAAAAAAGAAACGTGCTAGTCGCAGCCATGTGGTGAGGTTATGCATCCCATACTACATAACCCTCACATGTTGCCCCTATGGTTGATCCATATACGAACACATATTATGCATCCCATACTGCATAATATGCCCCGTATACTTCACGTTATGCTATGAGTGTAGTGTTCGTGCTTTTGCCAAGACGTGTTGATGACATATCGGTGTGTGAATGACATGATGCTGAACTACCTAAGCAATCAAAGGAAAGGTTGCCCGACTAACTTGTCAGGCAACCTCCCTCTGATACCAACTGTCACAACCCGCATGTTCTCCTAATTAAAGAATTATCAGAGTATGAGAAAACACACGTCATGATGCCACGTCAACCAGGGGATAACTGCTGACGCTCAGGCAAAACCATCTACTATTCTTATGAAAGAAATTCATGAGTTTAATGATTTGAAAATCAGTTATATTTAGAGGCCGTATCCCTCGGCTCGGTGGATCACCTAGTCCAAAGTTTAAAACTATACTTAAGCACTGCGGAAAAATACTCTATTCAGGTTTGACATCCTAAGAAGTGCATAAGAGCCCTAAGAGGACCACTTATGCTATGCAAGACTCTACATTTAATTTATATTATATATAGGAAAATGATCTTTATACGCTGCTTGGAAATTAGTGATTTACTTTTATAAATCATGCTGATCATGCAATAGATTTACAATATTAGTGGTAGTTTCAGAATAACTAGCAACATAGCATAAATCCTCCCAGAGCAAGTAGACTATCTCAAGAAAATGGTAGCAGCAAAAGTAATATATCTAGTACAAAGGTAAAAACTACCAGTGGGCGACAACAACCTGACACGGACCCACTGGCAAATATGTATGTCTGTAAGAAAAGTACAGAAAAACTACCTCACTAACAAGCAACAGAACCTCCAAGGTCAAAGAGACCACCAGCAACACCACCGCAACCTAGCCACCAAACTGGCTACTGCTCAGAACCTGAGGCATTCAAAAGAAGAAAGAATACCTCAGCAAGCAAAATAAGAGAAAACTGAATGAAAGTATCAACTAGGGGGGTAAGTGAAAGAGGAAAATACACAGCAGTAAAAGTCACAACTGTCGCAAGGCAAGACAATAAGGAATGCACTGCGTGCGAGGAAACATCATCAACCCTGCCCAGAAACTACATCCTGCAGGGTCTACTAGGCTTCCAAGAGCCCAAAATGCTGCAATCTACCAAGGAAGAAACACCTAACACCCTAAGTTGTGGGAGATGGTAGTAGCAAAAACAAACAACATGGATCCGGGTTGGAGGCAAACTCAGTCCCTCAACCTCCATTTCCAATCCAACAAGCTCAAGGGTCTACATGTGAAAGCACAAGGGACCTTCCACCCCCTTGCCCAGCCCGTACCTAGAGCAAGATAGAAGAATAAGGGTGGCCTTGGCTAAATTACACAACACCTCCCCCGTGAAGAGCTTCAAACCACCACTACTAACCACGACCCACGATTCGGCCTTTAGGAAAGAAAAACATGGCCGACAAAAAACACTACAAGTATAATCAAGGAATTCACTCGGGAACGAAAATCGAGGTAAGGGAAACAGTGTTGAAATTACTCAACACGGCTTGGCATTGAGTGTGACCCACTCAACGCCTAACCAGACCTTGGCGTTGAGTGAGTTAGCCTCACTCAGCGCCAGAATAGCCATGGCGTTTAGTGAGAATCACTCACTCAATGCCCTCCGCAAGAACAGCTCTGGCATTGAGTGAGCTATCCTCACTCAACGCCAAAACAGCCATGGCGTTCAGTGAGGTCCACTCCCTCAACGCCTACAGCAAAACAACAAAATCCAACAGTGGCATTGAGTGAGTCCACCTCCCTCAATACCAAAGCAGCTATGGCGTTGAGTAAGGTCGACTCACTCTACGCCAAAGTTCATTCCCGCAGGAAAACCCTAACCCAACTCCAACAAGAAGAGGTCGACGAGAATGCCGACTGATTCTCGCCAAATAGGCGGGAATGCAGGATGATTCTCGCTGAATCAGCGAGAATCCAGGATGATTCTCGCCGATCGGAGGGAATCCAGATTGATTCTCGCTGATCGGTGGGAATCACTGACGTTACTCGTCGAAATCGGCGGGAATCACTTGGTGATTCCCGTCGATTTTGACTTAGATGAAAATTCTAACTCAAACACCCCACCACTCAGCCGCAAGGAACAGACCAAACTATGGCTTTGAGTGTGTCCACCACACTCAATGCTAAGTCCGGGCGGCTTTTGGCTTTGAGTGTGTACTCAACACCAAAACCCGAGAGTCTACCAAGACTGGTTCTAACCAGAGCTCTACCACAACTTCCTCCCTCACTCTCTCTCTCAGCCCCACCCGCAAAAGCACCCAACTAGAACTACACATCTGGAGTCTAAATAATTAACACAACTAGCAGGTTGAGCAAACAGCACAAGGAGGGGGGCTCATAGGAGAATCTAAGCCCTTAATTTAGCAAGATAAAAGAGAACATGCTTGGTTTCTACCCTAGGGCTAACCGGGAAACATTCCAGAATTCAAAAGAACAACAATGGCAAGGGCAAGAATACCACTTGCCTCGATTTCCGGCGAAACATGGTCGGCTTTCCCTCTTCTTCGTTCTGCACTAGAAGGAGCAGCACCTAACAAGCAAACCCGCACTTAAATGGCGAAAAACCACAAGAAACTGAAAATCCAAGTCTCCTAAAACTCCACGAAAAACAAACCTCTTACCGTCAAAACGTAGAACTGAGCGAGAGCCAGACAACGCCGCTTTCGGAATCGAAATCCGTCCACGAACACTCCCGGAATCAACGTCTGAAGGGGTAGCAGGTCCGACGGTTTTCCTCTGTTTTCCGCGAACAGGAGCAGGCAGTTTCAGGAAGAAGAAGAATGGGCCCGCTGATTCTAATTAAGGCTTTTATAACTGCTTAGCCATGTCAATTCAGCCTAACTGCAGCCCAGCAACCGGTTCACTCAGCTAAAAATAAAAGTTCTAATTTGATTTTACTAATAGCACACCCAAAACGACGCGAAAACCGAACTACCTCGGAATTCGACGAAATTCGCACCGTAGCTAAATATCCATGCTACGAACACAACGACGAAGTCGAAACTAACTTTCGACGAACAGAACTCAAGTTATACCCTCCCGAAGCCAAAACACAAGCATCCCCCGAGAGGCCACACTGGGTCACCCAAAATGACTCGGCATGCTAGAGAGATCTTTCCAACAAGCTACAAAATAGGGCACCCAGTTTTAAGGAGTTAAGACCACACTCTACAGATGGCACAAGCCAATAAAATTCGTCGACGTAACGCCAAACGAGAATTTAATAATCGCAGAAAAATCATGGGCGTTACACCGATAGACTGGCCAAAATTATTCCTTGCATTAGCACGTACGGTAGGACTACCGAGGCGCAGTAGCTTCCCGAGAGCTCTGTCCAATAAATTCACGGCTACCGCCCGACGTTAAATTCTATCGTTAAGTGTTAGTGTCCATATGAGTCTTCTTCTTCGCTTGCACCTGTCAACCTACACTCTCTATCAACACAAGACATGATCAAATACAACCTGGGAGTTCATATTCTCAAACACAGGGCATGTGAAACATCGGTTTCAACAAAAACATGCTAATCTCTGCAAAAGAGAAGTAAAATACTAATAAATAAACATATAACATGAGTACTTGAGGTGAACTCACGATTACATGCAAATCTTTGTAAAAGAGAAATTAAAACAATGTAATTTTAAAAATAACACGAGTACCATAAGAGAACTCACGAACACATCTTAATCACTGCAAAAGAGAAGTCAACATCAAGCAAATAAACATATAACGTGAGTAGCTGAGTTGAACTCGCGAACACCTACTAATCTATGCAAAAGTGAAGTTAAAAGCATGAAAATTAACATATGACCTGAATACCTGTAGAGAACTCACAAACATCTGTTAATATATGCAAAAGATAAGTCAAAAGCAGGTATATAAAAATATAAATTAAGTACCTGAGGTGAACTCACGAACACCTGCAAATATCAGCAAAAGAGAAGTCAAAAGTAGGTTAATTAAAATATAACGCAAGTACATGAAGGGAACTCGTGAGAACCTACTAATCCCTGCAAAAGAGAAGTCAAAAGAAGTTAAGTAAACATATAATATGATTACTGAGGTGAACTCACGAATACCTGCTAATCTCTACATAATAGAAGTCAAAAGCAGTTAAATTTACATATAATGTGAATAACTAAAGAGAACTCGCAAACACCTACTAATCTCTGAAAAAGGGCTGTTAAAAGTATGTAAATAAATATATAGAGCAAGTACCTATGGTGAACTCGCGAACACCTTCAAATCTCTGTAAAATTGATGTTATAAATAGGTAAATTAACATATAACGCGAGTACCAGAAGAGAACTCGTGAAAACATGCAATTCATTGTAAAAGAGAACCCCAATGCAGGTAAATTAACATATAATGTCAGTATCTGAAGTGAACTCGCGAACACCAGCTAATCTCTGCAAAAGAGAAGTCAAAAATAGGTAAATAAACATATAATGTAAGTACCTGAGATGAACTCACGAACACCTGCTTATCTTGGAAAAAGAGACGTCAAAAGCAGGTAAATTAACATTTATTGTGAATACCTGAGGAGAACTCGCGAACACTTCCTCATCTCTACAAAAGAGAAGTAAAAAGCTAGTAAAGAAACATATAACACAAGTTCCTTGAGATGAACTAGTGATAGCCTGCAAATCTCTACAAAAGAGAACTCAAAAGAAAGTAAATTTAAAATATAACGCGAATACCATAAGAGAACTTGTGAACACCTGCTAATTTCTGCAAAAGAGAAGCCATAAGCAGGTAATTAAACTTATAATGTGAGTACCTAAGATGAACTAGCGAAAACCTGCTAATTTATGCAAAAGAGAAGTCAAAAGAATGAAAATTAACATATAACGTGAATACCTAAATATAACTCGTGAAAATCTCGTAATATTAACAAAATAGAAGTCAAAAACAGGTAAATAAACATATAAAGTGAGTACCTGAGGTGAACTAGTGAACACCTACAAATCTTTGCAAAAAAGAATTGAAAAGCAGTTAAGTTAGTATACAACGCAAGTACAAGAGGAGAACTCGAAACACCTCTAATCTCTACAAAAGAGTAGTCAAAATAGATAAATAAACTTATAACACGGGTACCTGATGTGTTGATGCGCGAAAATGGACACCACCAGTTAACGGCTCGAACACGTGGGAAAGAAGGGAAAAGAGGCGACTGTATGCAGGAAACTACTAGCAAACTAGGACAAGAAAGCAGATCCGTGAGCCACGACAACACCACACTTCCCCCATCGCTGACTGAATGCATCTCTTGCGACGGGCTTTCCTTTGATCGCAAAAAGCAGATTATAAGTAGAGGAAAGAAGACTGAATAGAGAGCAAGCTAGAGACCACAATGCCAGATATTCGAGTCCGCGAACTTTAATAAGTAGGCTCCTGTGCTCGAGTTAGCGTGCGTTTGGTGCACAGCTTCCCCCTATTTATAGGTTTGGGGGCCTGCCCAAACCGGCAGGGCTAAAATAACCAGCTGCTCAAGGTACAGCAGAACCGGGCAGCTGTGATGGGAATCAAAAAAAAAAAGACAAGCAGTCCGTGCAAGAGGGGAGGAATGGGATCGCGAGCTGGAGCTTCCATCTGGCTGTAGGGCCCAATCCTAGCTGAAGGTATCCGACCTATGCTGACTGACTTTTGAGTCCGCCCAAAGAACTGGCAGACAATCTAGAAGCTGATCAACTGAGGCTTGACGAACTGGGCAGACTGGAGGATCGAGTCCACCGCTGAAGGAGGTCGGGCACTGAATCCGGCTCGGCGACCTGGGCGGACTGATAACAAAAGTCCGCCGATAGGGGAGCCCTGGATCTGTAAGGTATTGATGACCTACGCGGACTTAGGAAATTGAGTCCGCCAGAGGAGAAAGAGGATCTGTACTGCAGAACATGTTACGGATTTTGAGTTTACATAATCCCCGCACAATTTCAAGTTTTATAAAATTTCGAAAATGTTTCCTTAACTGCCGTGTTCGCAACTATCATAAATGTTTTCAGCGCTATAAATACCGCTGGAAACTCTGTATTCTGTCAAGACTGTCTACACCACGGGTCAGTTCTGACCACTTGCGGTCTGCACTTTCCAGTCTGCCATGGCAAGACTTGGATCTTTCTTTGGCAACTTTGCCTCAAGGACAGAGAAGCCCAAGGAGAATACCAGAACTAAGAAGGTTTTCCACCGAAGCTGGACACTTGCTTGCTACACAGGGGAAAGTTCATATAAGGGATTGGAGACGACTGACTCAGCCCGCAGTACTGAACATGAGAAATCTGCGACTGACTCTGTTGCTCAAAATCTTCCAACAAATAGCACGGATAGAATGTTGAATCCGCCATTGGTTTTTGACCAAAATCCTGCGAACTCCTCAGGTATGGAGATACTCCCTTCTGCCTCTAGAACCATCATGCTACGGATAGACCTGGATAGGGAGGTTTCATCACCAGAAGTCCGGCAGCAGAATACTGAGGAGAAGCGGCCTGCTGATGAACAGGTTAAGAAACAAGCCGACGGGAAAGCTGAGGAACGAGCTGAAGAACAAGTTGAATAACAAGTGTCTTCTCTGGCTCTAATCGTCATCGATCAGGACGCAGTCCGTAAGAATCTGCTGGACTCGTGGCAGGTCGCGGATGTCTTAGAGGAAAAAGCTCCTGAAACGAAGAAGAGGAAGAGGGGAAAGTCCATTGTTGTCGAGCGGGTAGATAAGAAGCTGCGAGCTCGGAAGGAGAAAAATGTCTCTATGCGGACTGGCACAGCGAGCTTGCAGCACAAGGCGCAAGAAAAAGAAGTTCCCGATGGTGGCTTAGTCATTCCAGATGCTCCAATCCAAGGAGGTGATTCTCTGTCCACAGTCAGTCTGTCAACAACTGAAATTCTCAACAACGTTGATAATGAGCAGCTCGATGACATTAGTCAATCTTTGTTGGAGGTGCTGCAGCCTTAAGTTTTGATATTGGGAGAAAAAGTTGCTTATCCTTCCTCTATTCCTGCGGCTGAAGAAAGAGCGAAGCAGCAGCTCGCCATCATGAAGGTAAAGGTTGAGGCGATCTCTGAAAAGCTTGACACGGACAAGCGAGTTGAGGAACTGCGGACTGTAGCTGAACTAAAGCGGTCAGGTAAACTGCGACCGACGCCTAGGAGTTTTCAGAGTCCGTGGCTTTATAAATCTCCTCCACGGAAATCGCGGTCGATCAAGATTATCATAGCGATCGATGATATAGTCATTTCAAGCAAATCAATGGCCGAGATAAGAGCAAAGGTTCATCGAGAATGGAGGCAGCTCCTAGGTGCTTTTGAACCAGAGCGCGCGAGGTGGCCTGCCTTTGATAGTCGCCAGATCGCTACAATGATTACAAAAAGTGAATTAACTTTTACCATTTGAGTTAGCCGTGACCTGGGTATTAACGTGAACGTTGTTTCCTTTGTTGCAGGATGAAAGTCGCCGCCCAGCTCTGTTGATGCTGGTGAGATTGTACCATCGCCTGGAGTAGATGCACTGGTGCGGGCTTGGACGATCCCTTTTGCTGAGTCCGTGCTGGGCGAGCAGTCCGGCCTTGACAAATTTGCATTGTTAAAAAGGAATTATGAAGAAAAGCCGAAAGATGTTCAAGTAGAACTAAAGAGGCAGGTAGAGCGAGAAAAAGCTCTAGAGAGTCAGGTCACCAGTATCTCAACTGAGCTAGAGGGATTGAAGAAGGAGAAGCAGTGGTTAGGCGAGTCTGCCAGCCACTATAGAGGAAGGTACTTGGCCCTTGTGCGGGAAGTAAAGAAGAAGCAAGTCATTGAGGTTGCCACAGCGATGCCGCAACTGCCAGATCAGCCCGCTTCTACAGAGGCTCCAGTCCCAGCAGCAAGTGGGCCGCCTGCGACGGATGAGGAGCCGAGGCTGGCAGGCAAACCCGTGGTTCTGGTTAGCCGGATCGACAGGGAGGCCGCATATATGCACCGTACTTTTAAATCAATGCACTATCTCGTCTACTAGCTATACAGAGAAATTCTGCGAGGGAGAGACTAGGCTGCTCATCTCGAGAAGGATAGGCAGGAGCGCCCTGCTCAACCTGACCGTAGAGGCCGCTGAGTCTGCGAATGAGCAAACATTTGATTTGATTTGTTGTATGCTGTATAATTTGGTGTGCTCTTGAACATTGCTTGTTTGTTTCATTTGTACTGTGATGCGAATTTTATTTGCCCTGTATTATACTGCTCTGAGATTTGAACAATTTTGTGATCTACGTGATGAAAATTTTTCTGTAGGTTGATGTTGAATGCGAGCTATACGGACTGACTTTGTGTCCGCACATTTTGCTTGTGAATCGTGAATATTGAAAATTGCGAGCTAGGCGGATTGCCTTTGAGTCCGCAATGACTTGTAGACTTACATTGAATTTGCAGAAAACCTGAAAATTGCTAGCTGGGCAGACTGCCTCTGAGTCCGTGATGACTTGTAAATTTGCTTTGAATTTGCAGGAAACCTGAAAATTGCGAGTTGGGCAGATTGCCTCTGAGTCCGCGATTTTTTAACTAGTCTGCGCAGACTGAATGATCAATCTCTGCGGACTGGCTTAAAAAATTGTCAGACCAGTTTTTTTATAAATAGTGCCCCAGCCTTCGCTCTATATTGGAAATGCGATCGAAATAGAAGTCCCTGCGGTCTGTGAAAATGGTGTCCGCGCGCACTGATGCAGCGGTTGCTTTCCACTATGCCGACCACAAGAAATGTAGACTGGCGGAAGTCGACCTAGACACCTTCGTGGAGAAGCACATGGCGGACTCTCCAGTGCTTGCTTGCTTGCCAGAAGATCAGGAGAGGAAAACTTCTCCAGTGCAACGCAAAACGCTGTGCCCATCGACCACTTCAACTGCATGTTAAAGTTACCTTTACTGTGGGAGGTCGTAGAGATCTTCGAGCATTACGGCATGGTGCTAGGCCAGCTAGAGACCAACACTTTAGCTACGATCTACAGCTATTTATCATACCCGTGGTCTGAAAATATCGAGTTTTCTTTAAATATATTTAAAACAATTTCTCTGTCCGCTCAATAACACCTTCTGGAGGTCTCCAGTATAAAGGAGTCATCTACTTCTACTGCCGAGGGATGAAGGTTATGGGCTTACCAAACAAGTTCCATAACTGGATTTCGAGGTACCTTATCTTTGAGGGCGACCTAGGGTTCACTCATACGTATCCGCAGGTGCGCGCAAACTCCGCCTTCAAAAGCACGAAGCTTGATGCGGTGGAGGCCGCCATCGTTGAGTTCTTGCCTGGGGCAAGGGTCGACATCGACTATTACATCTCGCTACTGCCCAGCCTTGACACCATAGAACGCTAAGAGATTAAGTCCTATGACATGGCTTTGTATCCGCCGCGATCTGGAGCGTATCTGTCGCAACCTGTAGTGTACTGATTTAGTTTCTTTTCTTGCAGCGACCTTGGCGGTGCTAGATAATCCACCCCAGACACCAGACGGGCTGACTCCTACTCAAGGAGAAAAGAAGAAAGAAGTTGCAAGGAAAAGGAAGTAGGAAGGAGATCCCACTGTGGACTACTCCTCCTCCGAAATCTTCGATTGGAGGGCTTTGGGAAGAACCAGAAGGATCTGAGAAGAAACCCGATGATCCACTGACATAGGAAGAATTAATACGTCTGCCTATCGATAGCTCTTCCCTCCTGGAATAGTCCGCGCATCTCACGCCATGCTCACGTGGAAATCTCCACGCTCTACGGGAAGCGCAACTTGCACGATCTGAAGAGCGTGGCCCCTTTTGACATCCCCCTGCTCGCCACTCAAGCCAGCACGAACAACGCCTTCACGAACCACTTTATGGGTCGCCTAACTCGTGACCTGCTTAATGAGAATGAGCAACTCATACGGGAAAACAAGTTGTTAAAGAACAGGAATAAGAGGTTAGGGAAAAGGATCAATCTGCATAAGGAGAGTGAAGCAGTAAGTATCGGTAATCACCACAATCTTTGTTGCTTATCCGCGATGGACTGACTTGTTTATTCTTTTTGCATACCCCATATGAAGTCACCAACCATAGCTTCCAAAATGCTATGTTTCCTTTTGTGAAGGAAAGCGTTGAGGTAACTATCGAGCGCTTCATAAACGATGGTTTCGCAAAGGAGGGAGTGGACAAGGTCCCTTTCCTAAAGCTGTTCCCCGAGCTGGAGGATAAGGTTGTTGAGATGGAGCGGGCTACGAAGGGAAAAACAGTCGCAGATGAGGAAGACATGGAAGAAGAAGAAGAAGAGGCGCTCGCTGATGACGAAGTCCCCGAGGATGCTGCTTCAAGTTAGCAACAAGGGGGCAAGTCCGGGCAGTCCGCCTCTTCTTCAGGTTCTAATGAGGGAACTGCGTGGACGGAACCCGTGGATAGCACCAGTTCTGATGGTAGCAACAACGACTCAAGGGGTTACTCTCCTTAATTCAATGTGGATGGATCAAGCTCGGACGCTCCTGCGGAAAAGTGGCAAAGGACCACGGGATAAAAAAGTTGTATTTTGTTTTTGCTTTATTGTAAAGAGGAGGACTCCATTTGAGTTTGCCAAAGATAAAAAGATGTAAATATTTTTTGAATGAATGAATATAAAGGATATTTTGCTCAGTCCGTGTTTTCTGCTATTTTTATTGTTCATTTCTTCTTCAATGCTTTGATGAGACTTGCTGTGTTTGATCAATAATTGCCATCATTGATTAGTGAAAATCAGTCCGCACTATATAGACTTTAGGTCGCATGCCTAGGATGATTATGGCTTAAAGATAACCAAGGTCGAAAATAATCCAGGTCGCGGAATTTTATTTACAGCTCGACAGGTTCATATAACTTGTTTTAAAAAAGAATTGGATAATCGGCAGACTCTAGCGGTTGACCAATCCAGTCCGGATATAAATTAACTAAGTTATTGCGAGCCAAGATCAACGATCATTGCTGCGAACTGAGGATTATAATTAAACTGAATTATAACTCGGTGGCATGAAAAAATAAAAAATTGTGGACTACTGCGGACTCCAATATTGAGTCCGCGAGGAGAAATGATTCACAACTAAACCGAGCGGGCAGATGCATATAGCCTTGCTTTCCACGCAAGGTCAGTTGTAAAATCAACCCAACTGGCTGAATACGGCGGACTGCGCGGATACCAAGATATAGTTCGACCTAAAGAAATGTTCCACAACTTAACCGAGTGGGCAGGTGCATATAGCATTGCTTTCCGCGCAAGGCCAGTTGCGAGATCAATACATCTAGAAAGAAACAGCAGACTACGCGGATACCAAAAATAGTCCGCTACACGAAATTATCCACAACTTAACTGAGCGGGCAGGTGCATATATCATTGCTTTCCACGCAAGGCCAGTTGTGAGATCAATCCATCTAGTAAGAAACGGCGGACTGTGCGGATACTAAAAAACAGTCTGCTACGAGAAATGATCCACAACTTAATCGAGCGGGCAAGTGCTTGCTTTCCACGCAAGGTCAGTTGCAAGATCAACTCAAAATTAGCGTACTATGCGGTCTCAGAAGATGCAGTCTGCCCCCTACAAGAATGTTACCTGCAAGATGAGACTGAGCTACCAACCTTGGTGGCCAAGCAGGTAGGTGCATATAGCATTGCTTTCCACACAAGGTCCCAAAAGCTGAACACAGTCCTCAAAAAAGAGATGAAAGGTCTACTGCCCCTTTTGCCTGGAGAACAGTCCAGGTTGATCTTTCGGGCAGGTGCATATAGCATTGCTTTCCTCTGAGATCAACATGACTGTGGGTCTCTTGCAGGCACTGCTTGAGGGTTCCAAAGAGTATTCGAGGGTTAGGATGATCTGCGGGCAGGTGCATATATCATTGCTTTCCTCACGTGATCATCAAAGTTGTAATGATATCCCTTACAGGGCAAGATAGAGCTAGCACCCACCCTGTCCTTCCAAAATACAGAGGTGAGGTTAGATACCGGCAGGGATCAAAGAATCAGTAGCCCACCGCACTAGAATCTGCAAGCTCCCACTACACGGTACAAAATCTCCCCGCAACACGTGGTCTTTATGGTGTTACGCTAATGACAGCTATTCAAGGGGGGTCCAAGATGATCACGGTGATGTCTCCTGGAGTCAGTTATCCTTGCTTTGAATAAAATAGGAGACAAAATACTCAAGAAATTGTCAGTAAGGGCTTTTTACTAATGATAATCTTTGAAAAAAAATTACAAAGGAAGATTATGGGAGGAGTTGGTTCACGAATATAACTGTTTAAGATCATCTCCACTCCAAGCATGTGGTACATCGTTTCCTTCGTAAGTCTGTAGATGATAAGCCCCATTCTTTAATATTTCTTTGACGATGAACGGACTAGCCGATGTTGGATTCAGCTTTGCTACTGAGCCGGTCCTTGCAGGAACATCAACTTTTTTAAGAACAAGGTCTCCCACTTGAAAGTGTTTGATCCTTACGTTCTTATCACAGTATCTGTCCATCCTTCATTTTACTTCTTCCTGTCTGATAGCTACTTCACCACTGATTTCTTCGATATGATCCAAACTAAATTTCATTTCTTTATCATTTTGCTCAAGCCAATCTTCCCTGGTCTGTCGAGCAAGCAGAACCCTTGGTGATGGAAATTCAAACTCCACCAGAATGAGGGCCTCTGAACCATGAGAGAGCTTTAAAGGAGTCTCCCCAGTAGCTGATGAAGGCTTTGTCCTCAAGAAATTGAGAACTGATGGAAGCTGATCAGCCCAACTACCTTTAAGATTCTATACTTTCTTCTTGAGCAGGTTAAGAATTTTCTTATTAGCTGCTTCAACCTGGCCATTACTTCTGGATGATGAACTGATGCAAAATGTAGATCTATTCCCATCTGCTGTCAAAAATCAATCATCTCAACGTTGTTGAACTATGGCCCATTGTCAGTGATAATTGCCATAGGAATTCCATATCGACAGACTATCTCTCTCCAAATGAAGTTCTTTACTACTTGAGTTGTCATTTTTGCTAATGCCTTGGCCTCGATCAACTTGTTGAAGTAGTCAACCATCACTATAATGAACTACCGCTGTCCACTTGCCATTGGAAAAGGACCAAGGCGATCCATTCCCCAAACTGCAAAGGGCCATGGAGTTACAATCGATCTTAGCGACTAAGCTTACTGATGCGGCAGCGGAGGGCATTTCTGACAATGAGCACACTCTTCTTGGATAAGCTAACATTACTAGTGCAAGAGACAATCACTCCAAAATCGGGTATCTCGTTTCTGCACTCTTGAGGATATGGCTGACATAATAGATCGAAAATTGCCTCTTATTCTCCTCGCTGACAAGGACTGAGCTAACCTCCTCTAGGCCAACTCCCAAATACAAAAACAACATTTCCCATGATCGGGGGCTTTGCAACAAAGGGGTTGAAGTTAACTTTCTTTTCAACTACTCTAAGGCTACTGAACACTCTTCGGTCGACTCAATCTTGGACGCTCCTCGATGAGTTCTAAAGAATGAAGCACTCTTATCTCCAATTCGAGAGATAAATCTCTCGAGACTTGCCAACCACCTTCCTAACTGCTGAACTTCTTTAGGCGACTTGGGAGGTTCCATATCAAGAATGTCTCTGACTTTGTCAAGATTGGGGGAAAGCCCATCCGGAGTAAGGAGATGACTAAGGAATTTCCCCTTACTCGCTCCAAAGGTACATTTTAATGGGTTAAGCTTCATCTTATACTTTTGTAGAGTAGCGAACGTCTCTGCTAAGTCATGCAAATGCAGCGAGAAGGTTTTGCTTTTGATCAAGAGATCATCAACGTACACTTCGAGATTTCTACCTTTTTGGTCTTTAAAGATGTGATCCATCATTCGCTAATAAGTTGCACTAACATTTTTAATCCCGAAAGGCATTACTAGATAACAGTAGCAACTGTCATTGGTAATAAAAGAAGTATGAGGGATAACAGGCATATGCATTCTAATTTGATAATAGCCGAAAAATGCATCTAAAAAGCTCATAAAAGAATACCCTACCGCAGAATCAACTATAGAATCTATTAGAGGCAAGCGGTAGCAATCTTTGGAGCATGCTTTATTTAAACGAGTGAAGTCTACGTACATCCTCCACTTCCCTCCTAGTTTTTTAACCATTACAACATTTGAAACCCAAGCAGGGTACTGAATTTCACGAATAAACTTTGCATTGAGGTGTTTAGCAACATCCTCTCTGAGGGGCTCAACAAGCTTTGTCGCCACCTCTCTTTTCTTCTGTAGCACCGGCTTGACAACTTGATCAATGTTGAGATGGTGGCAGTCAATGTCTGGATCAACTCCTGGCATGTCCTCCACTGACCAAGCGAAGACATCCAGGTTCTTCAACAAGCAAGATATCAACTCGGCCTTTTGATCTTCAGGTAACTCCGATTTGATGGAGAGCTGCCTCTCCTTTCCCTCAGTAATGGGGACTTCCTGAGTCACCTAAGCATGTTCCAGATGAGCTCCTTCTCTATCGTCTGCCACTTCTTAATTGGAAGAAGATTCTTGTACTACAGATGAACAAGCGGGAGAATTGGATTCAGTCACGTTGACTGTACGAACATAACACACCCGAGCCAGATTTGGATCACTCTTGATCCTGCATAGATGACCATCAGCATCGAACTTGATCGCAAGGTGATAAGTTGAGTTTACGGCTTGATATTGATTGAGCAGCGGCCTCCCGAAGATTTCTTGGTAGCTGCTTAGAGCATCATCTACTATGAATAGAATCTACTTGGTCACCCCTCCAAGCCTTACTAGGAGTGTGACACTACCCTCTTTCTCCTTCCTCTCGCCAGAAAAGACATAGAGTGGCCCTTCAGTTGAAAGCAGAGGCTTTCCGGTCTTCAGGGCCTGAAATGTAGGTTTGAAGAGAAGGTTGACGGAGCTGCTGGTGTCAATCAGAATTCTGTCCACGGTGTAATCTGTAATGGCGGCTCGGATCACTACAACATCATTGAACGGATTAGTAGTTGGGGGAACATCTCCTATACCAAAAGTGACCACACCTGTTGATGGAGCAGAAGAAGAGGCAGAGGTGACCTCTGCTCGAGAGACCCATGAAATTAAATATTTCCGAGTAGATTCCGTCCCTGCCCCTTCGTGAATGCAAAAGAGCCGTCCCTATCTCCCTCATCATTGGCGTCGAAGCATTCCCTTTGAATGTTGATAGGCCCTAGATGGCCAATGTCCTCTATCTCCTCACACACCCAATCAGCTGTGGCTACCTCCTTTTCATTTGAGGTAGAAGGCTTGAACGAAGCATCCTTCTTATCGAGAGCCTTCATTGTTCCTTCAGTAACTAGCTTATCCACCAGCTGGCGCAAGGCTCTACAATTCTCAGTCGCATGCCCCTTCTCTTTGTGGAACTCGCAGTAAAGATCAGAGTTCCTTGTCTTCCAATCTCTTGGTCCTTGCTTCCTCTCATCGGACTTCCTCTGTAGGATCTGCATGACCTCATCAATATCAAGGCCCAGATCTACAAACTCCTTCGCGGAGTCACTGCTTTATTGCCTTGGAGGAGACAGTGCTTCTTGAAGAACTGGTAAAACATGGACTAGCAGAGCGGGAGCGGTGGCCAACGACAGTCTCTGATCGTGAAACTGCTGATGGCTAAGGAACGGTTTCTTATTGCATAAATGGCGGCCCCTCTGAGAATACGGCTAAAAATCAGGGCAAGGAAGCCTGGCAGAGCGATGATTGGTAGAAGAGCTGGAACCATCCCTTCCTTCAGCCTTAGCAGTCAGAGATGAAATATAAGAAGGGTTGGCGTTCTCACCCTCAATAAAGCGGTTAACAAGAGCAATGAGTTCTTGGTAGGTTGTTGGTGCCTTGGTCATTGCTTTGAACTTCAGAGGACCCTCCCGGAGGCCATGGATCAAAGCAACTTTATAGTAATCAGGATTCACATTTTTCACCCCTTGGATCTCTTTTTGAAAACGATCAACGAATCACGCAGCTGATCGTTATCCCTCTACTTTATGTCGAAGAGTGCCGCAGGACCATCTTTCCTGTTCTTAGAGGTAGCAAACTCGGCAAGAGTTCATTACGGAACTCGGCAAAAGAAGAGATTGAACCTGCTGGCAGGTCATAGAACCACTCTCTCGCCTGGCCATCGAGAGTGGTAACCAGAACATTGCACTTGATTGCGTCGGAGAGGCATCTCAAAGCTACTGCCCCCTCATAGGCCTGTCAATGTGCCACTGGATCAGTCTCCCCTGAATATTGAGGCAGACGAGGCTCCCTGAAACTACTTGGAGCTGCCTCCCATCGGATTTTATCCATGAAGAGAGAGGGCTCTTCAACATCAGCTAGGTAGGAGAGGCGGACGGGAGCAGGAAGCTCTGCGGGCTGGGCAGACTGGCGATCAGCGAAATCGAGCTGGCGGGGGGGGGGACTGCCCATAGCTGCCTCTTTGAAGAAATCCATCAGAGAAGCAAACTTGTCTTCTTGGGGCCTCAGACGAGCTGCGGTCTGAGCTAGAGGAGAAGGCTCAACTGCGGGAGAAGGTCGAAGCGGAGTTCGGCAGACTGGGGTCTTGCGGACTGGAGTGTCCGCGAGATCTGCTGCGGGCTATTGCTCAAGCCACAGAGCCAACACACTCAGCGCCTGACTGATGGCATCCAAACGGTGATCAGTCTCTCTGCGAGATCGCTCAGCCTCCCAACGAGATTGCTCAATCGCATCTCTAAGTGAATCTTCTGATGAACTGGAGCGGGAAGAACGACGAGCTCGGAGGTCTGACATGGTAGTTCGCGGACTTCGAAAAACTTCCTAATCTGAACGTTGTGTATTAACTGTTGATGCGCGAAAATAGACAGCGCCAGTTAATGGCTGGAACACGATGGAAAGAAGGGAAAAGAGGCGACTATAAGCAGAAAACTATTAGCAAATAGAACAAGAAAGCAGAGCCGTGAGCCACGACAACACCACACTTCGCCCATCATGGCCTGAATGCCTCTCTTGCGACGGGCTTTCCTTTAATTGCAAAAAATCAGATTATAAGTAGAGGAAAGAAGACTAAAAAGAGAGCAAGCTGGAGACCGCAATGCCTGAGATTTGAGTCTGCAGCCTTTAACAAGTAGTGTCCTGGGCTCGAGTTAGCTTGCGTTGGGTGCACCGCTTCCCCCTATTTATAGGTTTGGGGGCCTGCCCAAACGGGCAAGACTAAAATAACTTGCTACCCGGGGTGCAGGAGAACGGAGCAGCGGTGATGTTAATCAAAAAAGAAAAGAATAGCAGTCCGTGCAAGAGGGGCGGACTGGGCTCGCGAGCTGGAGCTTCCATCTAGCTGCAGGGCGTGAGCCTAGCTGATTGTCCGCGCCCTATGCCGACAGACTTTTGAGTCCTCCTGAAGAACTGGTGGACGATCTGGAAGATGATAAACTGAGGCTGGACGAACTTGGCAAACTTGAGGATCGAGTCCACCATTGAAGGAGGTCGGGCACTGAATCCAGCTCGGCGACCTGGGTGGAATGAGAACTGAAGTCGGTCGTTAGCAGAGCCTTGGATCTGCAAGGTCCTGACGACCTATGCAGACTGAGGTAATTGAGTCCACCAAAGGAGGAAGAGGATCTGTCCTGCTGAACAGGTTGCGGATTCTGGGGTTAACATGATGTAAACTTGCGAACACCTACATATCTCTATAAAAGAGAATTCAAAAACATGTAAATTAACATAAAACGCGAGTACATGAAGAGAACTCGCAAAAACCAGCTAATATCTGCAAAAGAGAAGTCAAAATAAGGTAAATAAACATATAATACTAGTACCTAAGAGGAACTCATAAATACTTGCAAATCTCTGCAAAAGAAGAGTGAAAAGAAGTTAAATTAACATATAACGTGAATACCTAAAGAGAACTTCGCGAACACCTACTATTCTCTGCAAATGGGAAGTAAAAAGTAGGTAAATAAATATATAAAGCAAGTAATTGAGGTGAACTCGTGAACACCTACTTATCTCTGAAAATGAGAAGTCAAAATAGGTAAATAAATATATAACATCGGTACCTGAAGATAACTCGCAAACAACTATAAATCTCAGCAAAAGAAATGTCAAAAATAGGTAAATTAACATTTAACGCGAGTACTTGAGGTGAACTCGCTAACACCAGCTTATCTCTGTAAAAGTGAAGTCAAAAGTAGGTAAATAAACATATAATGTCAGTACCTGAGGTGAAGTCGTGAACACCTACTAATCTCTATAATAGAGATGTTAAAAGTAGGTAAATTAACATATAACGTGAATACCTGAAGAGAACTTGCGAATACTTGCTCTTCTATGCAAAAGAGAAGTAAAAATCTGGTAAATAATCATATAACACGAGTACCTGAGGTGAATTTGCGAATGCCTGCAAATCTCTACAAAGGAGAAGTTAAAAGAAGTCAAATTTAAAATATAACGCGAGTACCTGAAGAGAACTCACAAACACCTGCTAATCTCCGCAAAAGCGAAGTCAATATCAGTTAAATAAACACATAATGCAAGTACCTGAGGTGAACTCGCAAACATGTGATAATCTCTACAAAAGAGAAGTAAAAAGCAAGTAAATTAACATATAATGTGAATACCTGAAGAGAACTCACGAACCACTGCTAATATCTGCAAAAGAGTAGTGAAAAGAATTTATATAAACATATAAATCATGTACCTGTGGTGAACTCACGAACACCTACAAATCTCTGCAAAAGAGAAGTCAAAAGCAGGTAAATTAAAATATAATGCGAGTACATGAAGTGAACTCGCAAAAACATTCTAATACCTACAAAAGAGAAGTCAAAGCAGGTAAATTAACATATAACGTGAGTACCTGAGCTGAACTCGCAAACACCTACTAATATCTACGTAAGAGAAGAGAAAAGCAATTCAATTAACATATAATGTAAATAGATAAAGAGAACTTGTGAATATTAACTAACTCTGCAAAATGGAAGTCAAAAGTTGGCAAATAAATATATAAAGTGAGTACCTGAGCTGAATGTAACACCCCAGAATCTCAAAATATATTGGTACACAATTTTGAGTAGCAGGCTGTTAGACACGGCCTGGGACACGGGCGTGTCCCAGGGCGTGTCGGGGGTACACGGCCTGGGACACGGGCGTGTCCCAGGGCGTGTTCGAATTAAATCTCAAAGTTGGCCTATTCGGGTCAGAGCCGTACACGGCCGTGAACACGACCATGAACACGGGCGTGTCAGGCTGGACACGGGCGTGGCGGCTGCCGTGTTCCGACCCGTGTACTGGTTTTGGAAGTCGATGAGTGCCGTGTAGCAGGGGACACGGGCGTGTCTCAAGAATGACACGGGCGTATCCGGTTCGACACGGGCGTGTCGATGCCCGTGTTGTTCAGTCGGTTCCAAACCGCGTGTGCCGCTTAAGGGTACACGGCCTGTGACACGGGCGTGTCACAGGCCGTGTCAGGCAAAAGTTGGGTTTTTTGGGCAGATCTCGGCCGTTCGTTTCCTTCTATTTGGATCGTGCGGTCCAAAGCTGTTCCAGTCTCTTTAAGGCCGTGGATTGAGATGAATTCTCATTTCCACTTAACCTTTCTCTCTCTCAAGAGAAGAAAGAGAGGAGAGCTTGGAGGAAGAGGAGGAGGAGCTTTCCGGCCGCCGGTGGAGCTTCGTCGAGCCGAATAGAGAGCCGAGTGCAGCGTTGCGGAGGCAAGGCCGCTGCGGTGATTTCCATCCGGCTAGTTTTCTATGGCGCCGAAGCGATCGTCAAGGGTAACGATCTTTCTTCCTTGGGCAGGTGAAGCCCTTTGTTTTGCATGTGCATGGGATCCTCCATCAAGAGATGGAAACGCGTAAGTGATTCCAGCAGTTGAGTCTGCATCTAGAGCCGGAAGTCTGTAGTACGGCATAGACATGCTGTGTGAAGCCCATCCAGACGTATGTCGGGATTGGTGATGTTTATATTGCGATCCGGAGAAGACTCCGTGTATTCATGGTTTAGCCTGCGGAGATGGTGAGGACGATGTGCTTGGTGTATAGGATGCTTTGCATAGCTCCTTTGGTTGCATGCTTGTTAAGAGCTGGTTGATGGAGTGCGGACACCTCTGAGTGGGTGGGTGCGTGAGGTCTTCAACAAGGGTTTGGAGGCTTATGCCCATTCTACCAAGTGGCGATGAACACCTCTGAGTGGGTGGGTGCGAGAGGTCTTCAACAGGGGTTTGGAGGCTTATGCCCATTCCACCAAGTGGCAATGTTAAGATCGGGTGAGCGGTCGATTGGTAGCAAAGCAGCAGGGCGAATTCCCTAGGCTTGTTACACTACGTGGGTAGGTCGACTGATAGTGCTCACGGGTTTTGGTGTGGTGCGTACCTTTGAGTGAGACGGGTGCGTGAGGTCTTCAACAAGGGTTTGGAGGCTTATGCCCGCCTACCAAGTACAAACCATAAAAGGTGCCCTGAGTGCACGAAGCGCCTGGCATTGAGGCCGGCGTTTGTGATGTTGGGTGTATGTTCTTTATATGTTGAAATTGCTATACATGCAGGGAAGGAACCACTGCCCCGGGTAAGGGGTGGGGTCGTTATAATTGGTTAGCTGAATGCTGACCGTTGCTTTGTTTATCACCCATGGGGTGGATGTCCATATGCAGGTGTTGCGGGCTGATGGATTGAGCGGGCAAAAGCCCATGCTGCTGGTAGGCCCTTGAAGGCCGTGCGAAGTGTTGGATTTCATGTGTGGCCGGCCTGCGTGCCGATGTATGAAATTATATGTGTTGTAAAGAGTAACTTGTAAGGCCTTAAGGCCGTGTGCGGTGTGGTCTTGTAAACATTCCTGGTTAGATATATAAATGTGTTATTTATATATTCGTGGACATTCAATGGTATGAGTTCTTGCACTTAATAAGCTTCCGCTAGAATGCTCTGAGTTAGGACGCGTTTGGTTTGGTATTATCCTGTTACCTCACCGTCTGTTTGTGGCATATAGTGTGGGGCCCCGGCCGGACCTTCTACTATACGTCCTTTAACGGATGGGGTCGTTACAATTTTGGTATCAGCGCTTTTGTCGGTCTTCCCTTCCGAATTCGTGGTCGAATTCTTATGTGGGGTGGCGAGCACGTGTTTGTGCGACCTGCTGTAATGCTAATGAACTCAAGAATGTCCACTAGGAATGTGTGTGTGTGTCTATTCGGTGAGTTTGCCGTATTACCATGGAAAGTAATGCTATCTTGTTCACCTATAGGTGACGAGGAGTGGAGCTGGGCAGTCGGAGCCCCAGCGTTCGGATGAGAGTGCGGCACCACCTGAGGTGCCTACACCTCCCCCTTCTGCGGAAACAGTGCGCTTAGTTGCGGAGATGATCTTTGCTATGCTTCAGGCACAACCTTTTGGGCAAGCGAGGCCCGCTGTGGCGCCAATGCAGGTTGGTGCGAGGCAAGAGCATGTTGAGGTTGGTGCGAGGCAAGAGCATGTTGAGGTTCCGGTTGCTGTGCAAGCAGCAGACGAGCAACTTAAGCATTTTATGGAGTTTAATCCGCCTACGTTTGTCGGGGCAACGTCTCCAACAGAGGCCGAGGATTGGCTCTCTAGAGTGAAAAGAATCCTGGCTGCGCTCAGGATTAGTGAGGAGCAGAAAGTCCCGTTAGCCACTTTTCTCCTGGAAGGAGAGGCGAGGCTTTGGTGGGATGAGATCGAGTTGCACCAGTTGGGAGGTAGAGATCTGGGCGACATATCGATGGACGAATTCTCTAGAATATTTTGGGCGAAATATTTGCCAATGGCGCAGAGAATTGCAATGGAAAATGAATTTCAACGTCTGGTACAGGGTGATAAGACCGTGGACGATTACCTGCATGAGTTTACCAAGCTCGGTCGTTATGCGGGGTCGACATTTGCGGACCAGGCGCGGAAGACAAATAGGTTCTATGAAGGGCTGTGTGATGAGCTGAGGTTTGCTCTCCCAAGTTCAGTGAACCAAGGATTCCAAGCATTGGTGCATACCGCTAGTGCGCTAGAGAAGGATTTGAAGCGGGTACGGGAGAAGAAGATCGTAGCGGTGGAAAAGTCCGACTTCAAAGTTCCGCCATCAGAGCAATCAGATTTCAGGAAACGTGATAAGAAGCGGTTCAGGCCTGCTGAGCAAACTTCTTCAGATGTTGCGTCAGGAGCAACGTTTGGGCAAGAACGGGTTGAGCCGCGTACATGTTTCATTTGTGGGAGGCCAGGACATATCGCGCGATTTTGCTGGAATGGTGCATCAAGGGGTGAAAGAAAGACAGGTGCGTCTTATGACGAGAAGGGTAAAGCTGTGGCAGAGTCGTCTGCATCGTGGGCGCAACCGCGAATATACACTCTTGAGATGCAGGAGCCGCAAAGATCAAATCAAGCAGAACAGCAAATCCGTGCTTTGGACTTAATGGAGGCCGCGAAACGGATTCTACGAGATGCGGAGAAGCCGAAATAAAGTGGAGTGTGCACTTTATTTTATTGTATGTATGTATGTATGTATTTCTGTTTGGGACAAACAGTTGTGGTGGTACGATTCCATGGGGCGAGCCAAGTTGTGGCCTCTGAGCTCTAAACCTGGATCGTTTTGGTTTGTATCGCAACAGCGTGGTTGTGTTGATCCTTGTGCGTTGCGCTAAATTTCGGGACGAAATTTCTATAAGGAGGGGAGGGTTGTAACACCCCAGAATCTCAAAATATGTTGGTACACAATTTTGAGTAGCAGGCTGTTAGACACGGCCTGGGACACGGGCGTGTCCCAGGGCGTGTCGGGGGTACACGGCCTGGGACACGGGCGTGTCCCAGGGCGTGTTCGAATTAAATCTCAAAGTTGGCCTATTCGGGTCAGAGCCGTA
Source organism: Platanthera zijinensis (assembly GCA_039513925.1). Lineage (NCBI taxonomy): Eukaryota > Viridiplantae > Streptophyta > Magnoliopsida > Asparagales > Orchidaceae > Platanthera > Platanthera zijinensis. Next base: position 16,872,607 of record CM077094.1, on the reverse strand, counting down.
CACGGCCGTGAACACGGCCATGAACACGGGCGTGTCAGGCTGGACACGGGCGTGGCGGCTGCCGTGTTCCGACCCGTGTACTGGTTTTGGAAGTCGATGAGTGCCGTGTAGCAGGGGACACGGGCGTTTCTCAAGAATGACACGGGCGTGTCCGGTTCGACACGGGCGTGTCGATGCCCGTGTTGTTCAGTCGGTTCCAAACCGCGTGTGCTGCTTAAGGGTACACGGCCTGTGACACGGGCGTGTCACAGGCCGTGTCAGGAAAAAGTTGGGTTTTTTGGGCAGATCTCGGCCGTTCGTTTCCTTCTATTTGGATCGTGTGGTCCAAAGCTGTTCCAGTCTCTTTAAGGCCGTGGATTGAGATGAATTCTCATTTCCACTTAACCTTTCTCTCTCTCAAGAGAAGAAAGAGAGGAGAGCTTGGAGGAAGAGGAGGAGGAGCTTTCCGGCCGCCGGTGGAGCTTCGTCGAGCCGAATAGAGAGCCGAGTGCAGCGTTGCGGAGGCAAGGCCGCTGCGGTGATTTCCATCCGGCTAGTTTTCTATGGCGCCGAAGCGATCGTCAAGGGTAACGATCTTTCTTCCTTGGGCAGGTGAAGCCCTTTGTTTTGCATGTGCATGGGATCCTCCATCAAGAGATGGAAACGCGTAAGTGATTCCAGCAGTTGAGTCTGCATCTAGAGCCGGAAGTCTGTAGTACGGCATAGACATGCTGTGTGAAGCCCATCCAGATGTATGTCGGGATTGGTGATGTTTATATTGCGATCCGGAGAAGACTCCGTGTATTCATGGTTTAGCCTGCGGAGATGGTGAGGACGATGTGCTTGGTGTATAGGATGCTTTGCATAGCTCCTTTGGTTGCATGCTTGTTAAGAGCTGGTTGATGGAGTGCGGACACCTCTGAGTGGGTGGGTGCGTGAGGTCTTCAACAAGGGTTTGGAGGCTTATGCCCATTCTACCAAGTGGCGATGAACACCTCTGAGTGGGTGGGTGCGAGAGGTCTTCAACAGGGGTTTGGAGGCTTATGCCCATTCCACCAAGTGGCAATGTTAAGATCGGGTGAGCGGTCGATTGGTAGCAAAGCAGCAGGGCGAATTCCCTAGGCTTGTTACACTACGTGGGTAGGTCGACTGATAGTGCTCACGGGTTTTGGTGTGGTGCGTACCTCTGAGTGAGACGGGTGCGTGAGGTCTTCAACAAGGGTTTGGAGGCTTATGCCCGCCTACCAAGTACAAACCATAAAAGGTGCCCTGAGTGCACGAAGTGCCTGGCATTGAGGCCGGCGTTTGTGATGTTGGGTGTATGTTCTTTATATGTTGAAATTGCTATACATGCAGGGAAGGAACCACTGCCCCGGGTAAGGGGTGGGGTCGTTATAATTGGTCAGCTGAATGCTGACCGTTGCTTTGTTTATCACCCATGGGGTGGATGTCCATATGCAGGTGTTGCGGGCTGATGGATTGAGCGGGCAAAAGCCCATGCTGCTGGTAGGCCCTTGAAGGCCGTGCGAAGTGTTGGATTTCATGTGTGGCCGGCCTGCGTGCCGATGTATGAAATTATATGTGTTGTAAAGAGTAACTTGTAAGGCCTTAAGGTCGTGTGCGGTGTGGTCTTGTAAACATTCCTGGTTAGATATATAAATGTGATATTTATAAATTCGTGGACATTCAATGGTATGAGTTCTTGCACTTAATAAGCTTCCGCTAGAATGCTCTGAGTTAGGACTCGTTTGGTTTGGTATTATCCTGTGACCTCACCGTCTGTTTGTGGCATATAGTGTGGGGCCCCGGCCGGACCTTCTACTATACGTCCTTTAACGGATGGGGTCGTTACACTGAACTCGTGAACACTTACAAATCTCTGTAAAAGAGATGTCATAAATTGGTAAATTAACATATAACGTGAGTACATGAGGTGAACTCGCGAATTAACATGTAGCGGAATAGAACTAGCGAAAATCTACAATTCTTTGCAAAAGAGTAGTCAAAAGCTGGTAAATAAACAGATAGCATGAGTACGTGAGGTGAACTCACTAACACCTACTAATCACTTCAAAAGAGAAGTCAAAAATAGGTAAATAAACATATAGCGTGAGTACCTAAGGAGAACTCGAGAACACCTGCAAATCACTTCAAATGAGAATCAAAGCAGTTAAATTTAAAATATAACTAGAGAACCTGAAGAGAACTCACAAACACCTGCTAATCTCTGGAAAAGAGAAATAAAAAGTAGAAAATAAACATATAACGCGAGTTCCTAAAGTGAACTCGCAAACACCTGCTAATCTTTGTAAAAGAGAACTCAAAAGCAGGTGAATTTAAAAAATATTGCGAGTACCTGAAGAGAACTCACAAACTCATGCTAATATCTACAAAAGAGACGTCAAAAGCAAGTAAATAAACATATAATGTGAGTACCTGAGGTGAACTTGCTCACACCTACTAATCTCTCCAAAAGAGAAGTCAAAATCAGGTAAATAAACATATAACGCGAGTTCCTTACATGAACTCGTGAACACTTACTAATCTCTGTAAAAGAGAAATAAAAAGTAGGTAAATTTAAAATATAATGCGAGTGCCTACATAGAACTTGCGAACACCTACTAATCACCACAAAAGAGAAGTCAAAAGTAGTTAAATTTAAAATATAACACTAGTACATAAAGATAACTCATAAACACCTCAAAATTTTTTACAAAAGAGAAGTAAAAAGAAAGTAAATTAACATATAACGCGAGTGCTTTAATAAAAATCGCAAAAAGCTGCAAATCTCTGCCAAAGAGAATTAAAAAGCAGGTAAATAAACATATAACGCGAGTTCCTAATGTGAAATCGCTAGAACCTACTAATCACTCAAAAAAAGAGGTCAAAAGGAGGTAAATAAGCATATAACGCCAGTACCGGGTATTAGCTCACGAACACCTATAAATATTAGCCAAAAATAAGTCAAAAGAAGTTAAATTTAAAAGATAATGGGAGTACCTAAAGTGAACCCACGAACACCTTCTAATCTCTACAAGAGTGAAATAAAAAACATGTAAATTTAAAATAAATGTGACTACCTACAGAAAACTCATGAATACCCGTTAACCTCTGCAAAAGAGAAGTCAAAAGCATGTAAATAAACATATTGATGTAGGCCACTCCCTAACGAAATTAAAACACGAGAAGACAAAAGGAAACCCTAAGGGGAATTTAAGCAAACACGTGGTGTGCGTGCAAAATTCGAAATTTCGGCAGAGTTTCGTTTGTAAATGCGCGATCTCACAAGGGGGGAATTCCCACCCAAACCTGCACGAACATACACATTTACTAAAATCATACCCTAACCATACATCTAGCATCACATCACAAACATTTCCATCCACATAGAGGGCATTCCGAACTAAAGATTTCAATTCGGAAAAGTAGTCCAAATATAACCCTCAAAACAAAACCATACGAGGATATACCAAATCCTCTTGATACATTTGAAACCAAAGGCTACACAAACCCCGATTTACAAACGTCCAAGGGGACCTATCCTTACGGAAATCTTCGCGAAAATTGGATATGAAGGCAACAATAAATTCAGATTTTCACATGCAAATGAATTCAACATTTAGGATAGAATTTGACATCAAAGGTCTCCAATACACTCACAAATTTAGAAGAGATTCACACAATATTTTAGGGATAGGAAATCGTTACCCATAACCAGAAATTAGAGAGGAGGTGAGGAGGAGGAGGAGCAAGATAATGGTGGAAGAGTCGCACTTCCACGGGTCACCGAAATCGCACCGGATGAGGAAGAACTGAGCCGCCTTCTTTGGAGTCACACAGGAGGAGGTAGGAGTCGCCGGAGCAGCAAGAGAACACAACCAAGAGGGGAGGCAGTGGCTGGTCGATCGGCGGATTCCTGGAGGTCGGGCAGGTTTCGGCCAGGCTGAGGGAAAAGGGGGCTGGGAGCAAATCCGAAATTGCCTTAGGGTTTTCTTTTTTTTTCTTCAATTCATATCATTCTCCCACTCCACATACATATATATATGGTTACACCACTCCATCCAACCCTTCTTCAAAATCAAAACTAAACCCTAGCCATTCAAATGTTTAACAAAAATTAAAATAACATCACACATAAAAATATAAGCTTATAAATTTATAACATTTAATTTATAAACCTATAAACTTATAAGATGATAAATTAGAGAATTAGGATTATAATATTATTTCAAAAAATGAAATAACATTATAATAATAATGAAGTGATGTAATGCTGGCGGCGGCGGCGGCGGCGACAGTTGCGGCGACGGTTGCAGCGATGGTTGCGGCGACGGTTGCGGCAACGGTTGCGGCGACGGTTGCGGCAACGGCCATCAATGTCCACGAACATGTAGCGGCGGCGATCAAAAGAGAGGTCCATGTGATGGAGGCGACGACGGTTACGGCAACGACCGTAAATATCCAAGAACATGTAGCGGCGGCGATCAAACGAGAGGTCCATGTCGGCACGAACAAATGGCGGAGAATCCTCGCCATCAATCCTCCCCCGCTCAAAATCACTCATCTCTGATGAGTGTCCAGGGAGAGAATAGTAGGAGGCAGCAACATCCACAAGTAGCATAGCAAGAGCGGACTTCCATGGTGCAGGACAAACATTGCGGGCGTCCGCAATAGAACAGAACCTGTCATGAGCAAGAACAGCAGGAAACCTCATAGATGTGTCAGCTTAACAAAAAGCAGTGCAAATCTTATCATCCAATACGAGAACCAGTAAACCCAAATGGAAGAGCGACACGGAAAAAATCTCACCTCTCAACCCATGAGAATTTGAAGTGGAAGAGAGAAACGTCGGAGAAAGCTGCTCATATGGAGACCAGATTTGCAAAATTAAATCCGAAAAATTGAAATGCGGTGAAAAACCGATTGCATCGTAAAAATCCAAAGAAATTGCATTAAACCCAATATTCTTGAAAATCATGAAAGGATCGGCGCTCCAATGTAATAATTTTGTTACAGAACCCAAAGGTATCCACTCGGGGGCTAACCAGAATAAATTAGAATCATCAACTCTGCAGTCAGAAGCTCTCGAAGGTGAACGGACGTGAAAGTGATGCAACTCATAGACACTGGCATAAGGCAACGATATGTGTACGCGCAATTCGTGCCAGGATGGACGAAAACTATGTGAAATTTGATTTGGCGGGTAACAATGTCGTGAGAACACCAAAACACTAGGCACAGTCGCCGTGAAATCATACGCAATCACAAATGAAAACACGCCCGCCGACGGATACTCACTAATACAGAGCCCACTAGTCATATAGAATAGAGGTACTAATAACGACGGTTAACTAAGTGGATCGGACTAGGGAAAATCAATTCGTGTCCTAACAAGTCCGCTAATCGATCCAAAATGATGGCTCCCTCACAAGACAACTCTTCCAACTCAGTAGGTACGTCAACTAACTCTGGGTCATCGCTCGGTTCCTCAACTATCATAGGAGATGGGCCTGAAATATTGTCGAGGGGAAGTGGGTTAATCCCAGGGAGTGATACCTCAGAGGAGACTTCATCATCCAGGTCACTAGGATAACCAATCTCCTCATCATCACTATAGTCGTCAGACAAATCGGCATCGCCCTCAGGGCTCAGATGCCGAAGCTAAAAGAGCCAAAGCTCTAGGGTTTGTGGGGCACTCTACGACATAGTGGCCAATCACTCCACAAGCATAACATGTTGCATTCTCCTTGCAACTCTTAACTATTTGCCTAGGCTTAACACACGGTTTTACAACATCCCTAGTAGTGATAAGGACAGGTGGCGGGACAGAGGACCTAACCTTTTCTTTCTCCCTATCGGTAGGTGTACATGTGCTCAAAATAGTTAGATCTTGGCGGGGCAGAGATCTAGCATGGGGCATATAGTCACTCCGATAATCAGAAACGGGTCTAGTGCCCTGGCGGGGAGAAATAAAATCATGAAACTTCCTCATACGGGAGTACGAGGGAACATGCTTGTTCGATGTAGGCAAAATCTTAGGAGGACACTCACTCAAACAATTAGAAGACGGAGAGCGGCAGTATGGAGGGTAATACTCATCCGTTAATAAATTCTTTATAATCCTCCAACCTACAAGTGAGTCGTCGAGGGACGTCCCAAAACGTCGCTCCTAATTGAGCCAGAAGGTCTGGGCTCGACCAAGTAATTGAAGTTTTGCAACGGGAATTCTGTGGGGGTCCACAATATGATATTGCTCAAAGTAAAGTTCTATATTCTTCACCCATCTTAAAAATACTCGCGGATCAACTAACCCATCATAGGTCGGAGCCGGAACTCTAATAGGCCTAGAGGTGCGCGGTGGTGGTGTCAAATATGGTGATAACATAATGTTACGCTCAACGAATGAATGTGAGTGTGCGGAGCTCCTAATGTACGCCATAACGGACCACAGAACACTCAAATAAGAAAATACGTAAAACAATTTTTTTTTGTTTTTATATAGCTGAAATTAAATTTTTAAAACCAACAAAACGCGCCTTAGTGCAAATGGGGGGTGTGTGGGGTGGCTCGGAACGAGCGGATCGCTGCCAAGTTTAGAAATTGGCAAACCTCCCTCTGATACCAAATGGATGCAGGCCACTCCCTAACAAAATTAAAACACGAGAAGACAAAAGGAAACCCTAAGGGGAATTTAAGCAAACACGTGGTGTGCGTGCAAAACTCAAAATTTCGGCAGAGTTTCATTTGTAAATGCACGATCTCACAAAGGGGGAATTCCCACCCAAACCTGCACGAATATACACATTTACTAAAATCATACCCTAACCATACATCTAGCATCACATCACAAACATTTCCATCCACATAGAGGGCATTCTGGACTAAAGATTTCAATTCGAAAAAGTAGTCCAAATATAACCCTCAAAACAAAACCATACGAGGATATACCAAATCCTCTTGATACATTTGAAACCAAAGGCTACACAAACCCGATTTAAAAACGTCCAAGGGGACCTATCCTTACGGAAATCTTCACAAAAATCGGATATGAAGGAAACAATAAATTCAGATTTTCACATGCAAATGAATTCAACATTTAGGATAGAATTTGGCATCAAAGGTCTCCAATACACTAACAAATTTAGAAGAGATTCACACAATATTTTAGGGATAGGAAATCATTACCCATAACCAGAAATTAGAGAGGAGGTGAGGAGGAGGAGCAAGATAGTGGTGGAAGAGTCACACTTCCAAATTGATTTAGGACACTCCCTAATGAAATTAAAACACGAGAAGACAAAAGGAAACCCTAAGGGGAATTTAAGCAAACACGTGGTGTGCGTGCAAAACTCGAAATTTCGGCAGAGTTTCGTTTGTTAATACGCGATCTCACAAGGGGGAATTCCCACCCAAACCTGCACAAACATACACATTTACTAAAATCATACCCTAACCATACATCTAGCATCACATCACAAACATTTCCATCCACATAGAGGGCATTCCGGACTAAAGATTTCAATTCGGAAAAGTAGTCCAAATATAACCCTCAAAACAAAACCATACGAGGATATATCAAATTTTCTTGATACATTCAAAACCAAAGGCTACACAAACCCCGGTTTACAAACGTCTAAGGGGACCTATCCTTACGGAAATCTTCGCAAAAATCGGATATGAAGGCAAAAATAAATTCAGATTTTCACATGCAAATGAATTCAACATTTAGGATAGAATTTGACATCAAAGGTCTCCAATACACTCACAAATTTAGAAGAGATTCACACAATATTTTAGGGATAGGAAATCGTTACCCATAACCAGAAATTAGAGACGAGGTGAGGAGGAGGAGCAAGATAGTGGTGGAAGAGTCGCACTTCCACGGGTCACCGGAATCGCACCGGATGAGGAAGAACCGAGCCGCCTTCTTCGGAGTCACACCAGAGGAGGTAGGAGTCGCCAGAGCAGCAAGAGAACACCACCAATAGGGGAGGCAGTGGCTGGTCGATCGGCGGATTCCTGGTGGTCGGGCGGGTTTTGGCCAGGCCGAGAGAAAAGGGGGCTGGGAGCAAATCCGAAATTGCCTTAGGGTTTTCTTTTTTTTTCTTCAATTCATATCATTCTCCCACTCCACATACATATATATATGGTTACAACACTCCATCCAACCCTTCTTCAAAATCAAAACTAAATCCTAGCCATTCAAATGTTTAACAAAAATTAAAATAACATCACACATAAAAATATAAGCTTATAAATTTATAACATTTAATTTATAAACCTATAAAGTTATAAGATGATAAATTAGAGAATTAGGATTATAATATAATTTCAAAAAAATGAAATAACATTATAATCATAATGAAGTGACGTAATGCTGGCGGCGGCGACGACGGTTGCGGCGACAGTTGCGGCGACGGTTGCAGCAACGGTTACGGCGACGGTTGCGGCAATGGCCATCAATGTCCACGAACATGTAGCGGCGGCGATCAAAAGAGAGGTCCATATGATGGACGCGATGATAGTTACGACAACGACCGTCAATATCCACGAACATGTAGCAGCGGCGATCAAACGAGAGGTCCATGTTGGCACGAGCAAATGGCGGAGCATCCTCGCCATCACATATAATGCGAGTACCTAAGCTTAACTCGCGAACACTTGCTAATCTCTATAAAAGAGAAGTAAAAAATAGGTAAAATTAAATATAACGCGAGTACTTGAAGCAAACTTGCGTATACCTACTAATCTCTTCAAAAGGGAAGTCAAAACAGGTAAATAAATATTTACTTCGAGTACCGGAAGAAAACTCGCAAACAACTATAAATCTCATCAAAAGAGAAGTCAAAAGTACGTAAATTAACATTTAACACAAGTGCCTAAAGAGAACTCGTGAACACCAGCTAATCACTGCAAAAGAGAAGTCAAAAGCAGGGAAAAATACGTATAATGTGAGTATCTGAGGTGAACTCGCGAACACCTACTAATCTCTGCAAAAGAGAAGTCAAAAATATGTAAATTTATATATAACGTGAATAACTTAAGATAACTCCCAAACACTTGCTCATCTCTACAAAAGAGAAGTAAAAAGTTGGAAAATAAACATATAACACGAGTACCTGAGGTGAACTCGTGAACGCCTGCAAATCCATATAAATGAGAAGTCAAAAGAAGGTAAATTAAAAATATAACGCAAGTACTTAAAGTGAACTCGCAAACACCTACTAATCTATGCAAAAGAGAAGTCAATATCTAGTAAGTAAACATATAACGCGAGTACCTGAGTTGAACTAACAAAAACCTGGTAATCTATACAAAAGAGAAGCCAAAACTAGGTAAATTATCATAAAACGTGAATACCCAAAGAGAACTCACGAACCCCTGCTGATATCTGCAAAAGAGTTGTCAAAAGCAGGTATATACATATATAAATCAAGTACCTGAGGTGAACACGCGAACACCTACAAATTTCTGCAAAAGAGAAGTCAAAAGCAGGTAAATTAACATATAACGTGAGTAAATGAAGAGAACTCACGAAACCTACTAATTCTAGCAAAAGAGAAGTCAAAAGTAGGTAAATTAACATTTAACACGAGTACCTGAAGAGAAATCGCGAACACCTGCTAATCTCTACATAAGATAAGTAAAAAGCAGTTAAATTAATATATAACGTGAATACCTAAAGAGAACACGCGGACACCAAATAATCTCTACAAAAGGTGAGTCAAAAGTAGGTAAATAAATGTAACGTCCCAATTCGCGCTAGGCCCCTCGCACGAGTTTTGAGTCAAGAGACTTGACTCGGGCTCGGGGCGCACTAGCAAAAGGTGTCAAGTGCGTTGGATGAAGTGTAGGGTTGAGTGATATCCAACAGATCGAAAGGAAATGGCCTAAGGGAAAATCATCGAGAATGCCTGGTGATTCCCTTCGATCGTCGAGTATCGATGAGAATACTCAACGCACTCAACGCCAGATTTCCGATAAGCATGGCCTAAGGGAAAATCGTCGAGAATGCCTGGTGATTCTCGCCGATCGTCGAGTATCGCTGAGAATACTCAACGCACTCAACGCCAGATTCCGATAAGCATGGCCTAAGGGAAAATCACCGGGTATCATTGTTGATACCCGACGAATTCGTTGAGAATGCCTGACGATTCTCGCCGATGGTCAAGAATGACAGATGATTCCAGCCGAATATGACTTGTGCGTTTTATTCGCCCAGGCAGATTCGCCGGCTTGTACAGGCGGACCGAACCAAATTTCGGTATTCGCGTTGGATGGTTCCTTGGACCGGGTCACTTTAATATGACCCATTTTGGGCGATCCAATGAGGCGTTGATACGTGGCTAGAAGATGTAACCTAATACATCAGCTTATAAAAGGGAGTTAAAGCTGAACCCTAGCTTTTGCGCCGATCGACCCTTGCCGTCATCGTGGATCTCGCGAAACCGACGGAGCCGAGGGAAGCAGGCGGAGCTCTTGGATGCAGCCTTCTTTCTCTCTCTCCCTCTCCTTCCTTTGCCGTGAAGAACAACCGCACCAAGCGAGAGATGCCGCAAAGAAGAACGACTAGATCCATGGCCGGGAACGGTGGTACCACTGGAAACGAGGTGAGCTTACTCCACTCTCCCTTGGTGCTAGATCTGTAGATATATTCTAGGAGAGATATCGACTTCATAGAGTCTTCATGGTGAGGAGGCGATTTCCTAGGAAAGCCATTCCTAGGTTTGTTTTCTTGGCTTTAGCCCCCTCCAACCTCTTCATCCTTCAAAGTGAAAATGAGAGAAGGATTCCTGGAGAAATATGGCTTCGTGAGGGTGAATAAGGGTGGACGATTTTCTGGAGGAGATTTTGGGAGTTTTGTGCAAGGAGGAAGATGAACGGATGTCGTTCATCTCGCCTTAAGATGCGTGCAGAAATCTGTTTTCTGCACGCAGCGAACTTCGTGGCCAATTTCAGGGGTGTTTTGTTCATATCTGGGTTTTAGACTAAACACGAAGGTCGTAGCCCTCGAAATTATCTTTCCAACGAGTGGTTGCACGTTCCCAGGAGATACCTATAGCCACAAGAAAGTCTGTTCGAATCTGCTGCAATTGGGGGAAATTCCACCCAGGAAATCTGTATCTTGTACGCAGCAGGCTTCGAGTGAATTTCTGGTGTGATGCGATCAAATCTGGGCTTTCGACTAAAACACAAAATTTGTAGCCCTTGAAATTATCTTTCCAATGAGTTGTTACACGCACTCGTCGGATTTCTGTAGCCTCGGGAATCCTTGGTTGAAGTTGCTGCCCGGATTAAGGCTGCACCTAAATTCTAGGCTGTGTAACGTGGAATGCGATGTGGTGGAATTTAATGTTGCGATCCAACTCGAGGCTTGGGTGGACTCTTTTGACATAATCATCATAGTGACATGATAAGTTGAGGTTATAAATCTAAATTCATATAACGAGTTGTGGACAAGTTTAATTGAAGGAAAGAACCTGATATAATTGGGTAGATATAATTGGATAAATGTATAAATGATTTAACTATGACCATGATATATGTTGGATGGATAAAAGGGAATTAGTAATCCAATGCTTAGAGTGTCGTATCCCTATGGGTTGCATTGTGGAAGTAACAAGTGCGGTGTTGACTGTCACTAGTTGGAATGAGATTGAGATGAGTAAAGTTGGACGGTTGGGCTTGGCCCTCGGTGTTCATGTCCCGAGGCTCCTTCCACATTTGATGGATGGTTGGGCTTGGCCCTCGATGTTCACGTCCCGAGGCTCCTTCCATACCACGATATTGTTAAATTGCATGTGGTGTGAGTCGACACATGGTGTCGTAATCCCGGGTTAAGGATAGTGTGGCAGGTCTACGGGCTTGCCAATCGTCACACCGATGGGAGTCGACATCTAGACCTTGGACGGTTGGGCTTGGTCCTCGGTGTTCATGTCCCGAGGCTCCTTCCGTGCCAAGTGGACGGTTGGGCTTGGTCCTCGTGTTCATTTCCGAGGCTCCTTCCGTGTCACGCATAGGCCAGTTCGGGGCTAGGATCTTGGTGCTCACTTACCCAAGAGAACCCGCTGAGCCGTAGTACGCATGTGAGCTCCGTTGTTGTGTCCTTAGTGTTGAGGCATACGGAGGCCTAGGCCAGGTAGTGTGGAGACCAGCCTAGTAGTGGAGATGCCTGCTCTACTGTCACTATTAGGCCACGATGGTTGACGCCTGAGAGGTTAGCTACCTGCTCGAATAGTGGGAACTATAAGTCTGTATCGATATAGTGGGAACTATAAGTCTGTATGGTTAGCTACCTGCTCGAATAGTGATTGCATGTGCTGTATCGATAGAGCGATTGCATGTGCTTTATCATTGGTGTGTCATTGCATTGCATTCATAGCATTACACTTCATTTCATACAGAAGACCCTCATCGTATAAGTTTGTATGGGCACTCCTATACGTTAAGTTACTTATTGCTGAACGACCCTCAACTTATATGCTTGTATGGGCATCCATATAAGTTGAGTTACTTACTGTTATAGCTATATACTCTCTTGCTGCTGTAGATAGTAGATTTGTAAAATAAGAGCTTGTTTATTATACACTACTGCTGTTGCTGCTTATGATATGTATACTCAGTTCACCTGTTGTACTACTGTTATTTATATATTATACCTGTTCCTTTCTCCGCCCGGTGCCGAGGAGTCGTCGGGGGAGCGGATGTGAAGCCACCTAGTCTTTTGGACTAATGGTTGCTACGTCTTCATTTTTAGGAGGAAACCTCGCAGGTGGAGCAGTAGGCTATGCAGCTGGACAGCCATGCTAGGATAACAGGGCTTGAAGGGACGGTACTGTCGCTACTGTCGGTTATAGATGTGAGTGAGAGAGATTTTGTTATAGCCCTTCGGGGGAATTATATTTACGTACTCTGATTATTTAGAAGCTTGTTTAGCTTCTCTTTTGCTATATTTATGGACTTATGCTTGGTGTGGATTGACTTTCTTTTATTATTATGGTTGGGTTGGCAGTTTATATGTTGATATTGGTTGAAGCCGGCAGGATAGGCGTCTTGTGGTATAGGCTGACCCGAGTGTTAGTGTTACCGCAAGGCGGCTGTTCTGGGCATAAGACCCCTCTCGTGCCATGTCTTATGTTCCGGGAGGGGGGTCTTACAAATGATATCAGCTTTCTCCGATCCTCCAAGTCGAAAGTCACTTAACAATGGTGCCACCCCCGTTTGATTAGTCAGTTTGGGGACAAACTGACTTAACGGAAGCAGTGGTGTGCCCATATGTAATTCATACTAAGTTGTTCATCTTTAACCTTAGATTAGCCAACCAAACCCTAGGTTTGTACCTTATTTGTAGATCCCAGTACATGTTAAGCAAGTAAGGGGCACCCCCGCCCCATCTGTACCTACACAATTCCAACAATCAGAGCTGGGGCAGACGCTCACAGCTATTTTGGACGCCTTTAGGTCCCAACCTCAGCAGGCACCTGTACAACAACAGGGTCCGGGATCTAGTTTGTTAAGCGTTTTCCGAGATCTCTCCCTGTCACAACCCGCATTTTTCTCACCATTTAAATAAATCAGAGCAAGAGAAAACTACGAGCTGTGATGCCACGTCGAGCAGGGGATAACTGCCGACGCTCAGGCAACACTCTAAACCTTCAAATCATAAGTTAGAATGATTATAAAACTGGTTCAATTAATTAGCCGTATCCCTCGGCTCAGTGGATCAGATAGTCCACGGTTTGAAAACTATTTTTATACGTAGCGGTAAAATACTTCATTTATGTTGACATCCTTAAATGAGCGCATAAGTGTCCTAAGAGGACAACTTACGCTATGCAAGACCCTAGATCTCAATTTATAGTACTTATAAGAAAACGATCTTTTAATGCTTTTGGAAAGTAATGTTTGAGCTTTTTATAAAACATGCTGATCATGTAATACATATAGTAATTATTATAGGTTTTAAAGTAACTATCAACCTAGCATAAAACATTTCCAGAGCAAATAGACTATCTCCCAAAAAGGGTAGCAGTAAGAAGAAAAGCATATCTAGTACAAAAAGGTAAAACTACCAGGGGCGCCAACAGCTGACACGAACCCACTGGCAAGTATGTATGTCTGTAGAAAATGCAGTAAAACTACCTCACTAGAAGAATAGGAGGGTCTCCAAAGGCTGAGAGATCTCCAACAGCACCACAGCACTAGCCACCTACTGGCTACTATCCAGAACCTGAGGCATTCAGAAGGCAGAATACCTCAGCAAGGAAAAGAATACAAGAGCTAACAAGAAAGTGTAGTAAACAAGAAAAACAAGGGAATGTAAGAAAGGGCAACTAAAACTGAAGCAAACCATGCTCAAGGCAAGGTAAAAGCAAACCTGCACCAAGTGCGAGAAAATAGCAACTACCCTGCTAAAAACCTGCAGAGTCAACAAGGCGAACATGCCAAAAGAAAATGTGCTGCAACAACTAAGGAAGAAACACCTAACATCCTAAATTGTGAGATATGACAGTAGCAAAAAAAAAGAAACTTGGAACCGGATTGGAGGCGTACTCAACCCCCGACCACTATTTCCAAGACAAAAATGCTCAAGGGTTGACATGTGAAAGCACTGCGGACCCCTCTCTCACTTCCCCAGAAACTACTCGGGTCAAGGTAAAAGTGCGGTCACGGCTAAGTCACACAACATAACCCCTATTAAAAGCCTTCCACCACCACTACTAACCACAACCCACGATTCGGCCTTCGGAAAACAACAGCCGACAAAGGACCTTCGAACACGAGACATTCACTCGGAAAAGAAAGCAAAGCTAGGGGAAACATTGTTGCGATTACGCAACGCCACAACGAGTGAGTACTCCCACTCGACATTACGACCAACGCATGAGCACCGACATCAGGGCGCACGATCACAGACGCGCGACCATAGGTCATGCGTGCTCACCTACACTCAAACATATAAATCAAGACAAATGCGCAAGAGGATTTGACTCCTCTTAGGCAAAAATGCCTAAAACCCCCCAACTAAGCCTAATTCCAAAATCTATAACATAGTTCTAAAATTCATTTGCATAAATTCTACGACTCATTTGCATAAATCCGACACACTAAACTCATCACTACGAAATCCTAGCTAGAACAATTACGACAAGGGAATGAATATAATTGATTTTCAAAGGGATTTCGGGTAGGAGGGTTTAGGGTAGATTAGTATAGAAGCCAAATATGAAATTCAACTACGAAAAAAAAACAGAAAAACAAAGAGAAATCAAGGGATCCAAAACGGCAAGGGCAAAGGAGCACTTGCCTCGCTATTACACCGAAAATTTCGCCAGCACAACTGCGCTATAGCGGACGTCCAAAAGCACGTAAAGCTTCACAAATCCTAGAGGAAACATTGTCAAAACAATAAAACAAAAACGAACTAAAACTACACCGGATCTCAGAAAAATCTACGGTGAAATATCCAATAGATTACCTCAGAAGGAAGCTCTCGCCTAGGGAAGCACGGATCCGGCCTCGGACGGGTGATCGGAGGCGGAACTCGCCGGCGGCGGGCGGCGGAAGGGCAGCGGCTAGGGCGGTTTTTCCTTCTTTTCTTCCGATCGGGTTTCGCACAGGGAAAGACTGCAGTTTATTTTTTTACAGGAAATGGGGACCGGCTGCTTTATAAACTCACGGGAGAGGGGAAGGGTTATAAAACCTAAAAATATTAAGTTATAATATAAATAATCTAATCTAAATCTAATCTAAATCTAACCTTAGGCTGTATAAATTAACCTTAATGCTAATATTACAATAGCCTAATATAACTTATAATCTAACATAATCTAATGCTAATTTTGACTAATAAAACTAATAACACCATATATACGTATACAAATTACAACATATACATATATACTAACTCTTAATAACTCCTAATCAACTAACTCCACTTCCCATATATATATACAAACTCACGCACATAAATTTAACCACATAACCACACAGACACGTCTAACAACACGCGCCCGCGCACACAATTTCAACTCCGCACGCACGCACACGCACGTACAAAAATACCAGCACGCATCAACCACGCGCCATGCTACACATGCGTAAATAAGTAAATACGTCATCATAAAAATGACGACTCGCTAACTAGCGTCCGCCAAAATGACGCAAAATTTAACGTCCTCGGAATCCGGCCAAACTCGCACCGTAGCTAAATACCCGTGCTACGAACACAACGGCGAAGTCGAAAATGACCTCCGACGATCAAACACTCGGGCTAACCTCGCCCGAAGCCAAAACGCGAGGATTCCCTGAAAAGCTCAGTCGGGCCTCTAAAACAAACACCGACTAGCTGGGGAACCCCGCAAACAGGCCAAACCCCTAAGAACACCTAACGAGGTACTAAAACAACGGCTTGAGTCGGAAAAATGCCAACGTAATGCCAAACGAGAATTTAAATAATCGCAGAAAATCGGGGGCGTTACAGTCACTCCCCCTAACAGAAAGTTTCGTCCCGAAACTTTACATACGCTACTTCTACTACAGAGGGAAAGTAATAAAGTACAAGTTACTCGAAAGGAAACATACCCGACAAATCAGGGGAACAAATGAGGGTGAGCCTCCCTCATAGCCGACTCTAGCTCCCAAGTCGCGCTCTCCAAATCTTGATTTTTCCAAAGAACCTTCACCATCGGAATAGACTTTGTCCGCAACACTCGATCTTGAGTATCCAAGATGCGGACCGGCACCTCAACATACGAGAGGTTAGGCTCCAACTGGGGCACATCATCCAAGACTTATCCACTGCTCCGCACACACTTTCGCAACTGGCTCACATGAAATACATTATGGACACCAGGGAAGCTGGCTGGTAGATCCAACCTATATGCAGACACACCAATGCGCTCCAAAATCCTGAACGGGCCCACATATCTCGGATCCAATTTCCGATTCTTGCCAAACCTCTTCACTCCTACCATCGGAGACACCTTCAAGAAGACCAAATCCTCCACCGAAAACTCCAAATCGGACCTACGCCGATTGGCGTTCTTTTCATACCTCTCTTGAGCCACCCGAAGTTTCTCTCGAGTGAGCTTCACGGAAACCTCCATTTCATCAAGTGCATCAGGACCCAACAAAGGTCTCTCACCAGCCTCGGTCCAAAACAATGGAGTTCTGCAGCGCCTCCCATACAACGCCTCGAAGGGGGACATCTGCAGGCTCTCTTGGTAACTATTATTGTAGGCAAACTCCATGAGCCGCAAACGCTCATCCCACGCTCCACCGTGGTCTAGGATGTAGCACCGGATCATATCCTCCACAATCTGGTTCACACGCTCAGTCTGCCCGTTGGTCTGCGGGTGGTAAGCAGTAGAATACCTCAAATCTGTCCCCAGACCCTCTTGCAAACTCCTCCAGAAGCCAAATGTATAACGCGAGTCTCAATCCGAAATGATGCTAACTGGCACGCCGTGCAATCTGATGACCTCATCCAAATATAACTCCGCTATTTTCTTCATCGGGTAATCGATCTTATAAGGCACGAAGTGCGCACACTTCGTCAGTCGGTCCACGATCACCCAAACTGAATCAAACCCTCTTGGAGATCTCGGCAAGCCCGTAATGAAATCCATCGAGATACTTTCCCACTTCCAAGTCGGGATCTCCAAAGGTGCCAACTTGCCACCCGGCCTCCCATGGTCGGCCTTCACCCGCTTGCAAGTGTAACACTCGGAAACGTACCGGGCTATATCCCCCTTCATACCATACCACCAAGCGATCTGCTTCAGATCATGATACATCTTGGTAGATCCTGGGTGGTAGGCAACACTAGATCCATGAGCCTCCTTGCATACCATTACCCTTATGTCTCCAACCGCAGGAATGCAAAACCTGCCGCGGTACTTCAAAGTACCCGAGTCATCGATAGAGAAATCCGGCAACTCCCCTCTCTCAGCTCTGAGGTACAGGTGTAGCAAGTCGGGATCCTCCTTCTGGTGCAGCCTGGTGAGTGAAATCCAAGACGGTTCTGTCACTGACAAACTGCTCTGCAAATCACAGCATCCTGCGGAGATATCCATCAATAAGAACTCCTCCACCAAACAGTCTGCGGTGAGGTTGAAGATCTTCCCCGTCTTCCGGCTCAAGGCGTCGGCCACCACATTGGCCTTGCCCGGATGATATTGGATCTCAACGTCGTAATCAGCCACATACTCTAGCCACCGCCGCTGACGCAGATTCAGCTCCTTTTGTGTAAACACGTACTTCAGGCTCTTGTGATCTGTGAAAATCTTGCACTGAGCTCCATAGAGTAGGTGTCTCCACAACTTCAAGGCAAAAATCACCACTGCGAACTCGAGGTCGTGCGTAGGGTAATTTCGCTCGTGAGTCTTCAACTGCCGTGACCCATACGCGATCACCCTCCCCTCCTGCATCAACACGCCACCGAGCCCGACATGCGAGGCATCCACATAAACATCGTAATCCTTGCCCTCCGCAGGCAATGTCAACACAGGGGCAGAACATAACCTGCTCTTCAGCTCCAGAAAAGCCTCCTCACACTTATCACTCCAAATGAACGCCGCATGCTTCTGCGTCAGCTTAGTCAAGGGCGCTGCCAAGGTAGAAAAGCCCTCCACGAACCTTCTATAATAGCCGGCCAACCCAAAGAAGCTCCTGATCTCCTTGGGTGTGCTCGGTCTATGCCAATCCATCACTGCAGAAATCTTCTCCGGATCCACTGAAATACCATCCTTGTTCACTACATGACCCAGGAAGGAAACCTGAGGCAACCAGAACTCACATTTTCTCAGCTTAGCGTACAACTGATGATCCCTCAATGCGGATAACACCAACCGCAAGTGCTGATCATGCTCCGCAGCATTCCGAGAGTAGATCAGCACGTCGTCAATGAATACGACGACAAACTTGTCCAGAAAGTCCTTGAACACACGGTTCATCATGTCCATGAATGCTGAAGGCGCATTGGTCAGCCCAAACGACATGACCAAGAATTCAAAATGCCCATGCCTCGATCGGAAAGCCGTCCGTGGAATGTCCGACTCCCGAATCCTGAGCTGATGATAGCCCGATCGAAGGTCTATCTTGGAGAATACTGCACTCCCACGCAACTGATCGAATAAGTCGTCGATTCTGGGCAGTGGATACCTGTTCTTGATGGTGACTTTGTTCAACTCTCTATAGTCGATACAAAGGCGCATCGAACCATCCTTCTTCTTTACAAAGAGAACCGGAGCACCCCAGGGCGACGAGCTCTGCCTTATGAAGCCCTTCGCCAATAACTCATCTAGCTGGGTACGAAGCTCCTCCAGCTCTCGCGGGGCCATCCGATACGGCGCCTTGGTAATGGGATGCGTACCGGGCTCCAAATCAATCACGAACTCAACATCTCTGTCTGGAGGAAGACCGGGAAGATTGCTAGGAAACACGTCGGAAAACTCCCGCGCAACAGGAATCTCATCCAAAAGCGGCACACTGCTAACAGTCCCCAGCACCGAGACTAAGCAAGCAAAACAGTCAGCACGAAATAACCTCTGAGCACATACCGCAGAAATCACCGGAGAGCCCTGACGTGAATCACCGTAAATACTCCACGGCTGACCGCTGTCCTTCCTGAAATCCAAGCGCTTTCCCCTGCACTGGATCACTGCATCATATCGGGACAACCAGTCCATACCCAGGATGACGTCGAAATCCTCCAAGTCTATAACCTTCAGATCTGCCTTGGCCAGAAAATCCCCCAACAAAATAGGACAGTCCAGAACGCCCTGATCCGATATCACGGAATCGCCCGAGGGGAATTTGACGCAAAAGGCATTACCAACACGATCAAGAACCCACTGGCACCGCTCGACAAAGGCCCTAGCCACAAAGGAGTGGGTAGCACCTGAGTCAAAAAGAACGCGCGCCCAGCGGTTCCTTACCTTAAAACTCCCTATACACAAAAAAATAAAATAAAATATATTTTGCACAAGCAATCTAAGAAAACCACACAATAGCAACACCAAAACTTCTACCGAATTGAAGAGACAAGCGAGAAGGTTTACCTGAAATGACCTGCGTCGAAGTCTCAGCCTCCGCTGAAGATACCACATTAAGCTTCCCTTTACCCTTGTCCACCGGCTGAGGCGGAGGTAACGCCTGAAGTGGGACTGCATGAAGAGCGGACTGAACCTGAGGACATCTCGCCTTTATATGGCCCTTCTGACCACACTGAAAGCAGGCTCGATCCTTGGACCAGCACTGAGCAGCATCATGCCCGGGTCGCTTGCAAATAGGGCAAGGAACATCCCTCCTAGGAGCACCCTGAATAGCATGCACATGTTCCTTCTTTTGAGCCTTTGCCCTCTTGTAACACCTCTCCACAGTATGGCCCGACTGGCCACAGAAACTACAGACCATTTTGCTCTTCTTCCCAGAAGCAGCACCAAGTACCAGGGAGTTCTTCTCTTCAGCAGTCTTCCTCTTTTCATTCCGCACTAACTGGCCTCTGTTCTTCGCAGTCTCTATCGCCTCCACCTTCAGAGCAGCTTCCACTACTCCCGCATAAGTAACTGCGCCGTGAGCAACCGCAAGCTGCTGGACATCGCTCCTGAGGCCACCCAGAAAACGCTTCGCTCTGTCCTCCTCGGTAGCCACCAAACTCGGAGCAAATCGACTGAGCTTGCTAAACTCAATCTCGTACTCGTTGATGGTGAGCTGACGCTTTTTCAGATGAAGAAAGTTGTTCATCAACCTGTCTCGCTCCACTACCGGTAGAAACTTCCTCATCAGCAAATCCTTGAAAGAACTCCAGGAACATCCTCCGACCATGCCTTCCTTCTCTCTTAACCACCAGGTCTTCGCCAAACCCTTCAGCTGATAAACGCCCAGCATCACCTTCTGATCATCTGAGATACCTGAATAGTGAAGCATCTCCTCCATAGTGATCAGCCAGTCATCCAACACCATGAAATCCGCCTTCCCATCGTAAGTGGGAGGGCTCAGCCTCTGGAACTGGGAGATGAAAGCCATCCCGGGGGGGCACCACCACTGGAGGCACGAGAGGAGCAGGAGGGGCAGGAGGGGATAGAACAGCTGTACCCACGGCGGGGTCCTGAACTCCCGGAGTCTGACCCACCGCTCCGGATAAAAAGGACTGCATCTGGGCCCGCAACTCCACCACCTGCCTTGATAAGGCCTCGTTGCTCTGCCTCAGACTTTCCACCATCGCATCACTTTGAGCACCGGAGGACTCACCATCAGACTGGGGAGTCGACCTCGTCACTCTACGCTTCAGCGGCATACTATAAGGAAAATTAAAACCGAACAAACGATTAGAACTTAGCTAAACTCCTAGGATTAGACAAAAGGTACAGACAATACATACATAAATATGATCTTCTACTGCTATACTTTCTCTGGGATTTTATTTTATTAAATACAAAAGTAATGTTATGCTTAGCCTAAGACGGTTCACCACCATCACTCTAACTCTTGTGCCTAGATCGGGAATGCATGAATTTATATTCTTTTTGACTCAAAAATTATGTGTGTACACATGTCATCCTGCAAGCCTTTAGCTTGGCGCGTTGTGCTTATGCAATGTTATGCTATGCATGATTATGCTATGCATTCTAAAAAGGCCCTAATGCATGTCATGGCGGCGTACACATGAAAATGTTATGCATCCCATAATACATAACATTCTCATGCAACGAAAAAGAAAACGTGCTAGTCGCATCCATGCGGTAAGGTTATGCACCCCATAATACATAACCCTCGCATGTTGCCCCTATGGTGGATCCATATACAAACACATATTATGCATTTCATATTACATAATATGCCCCGTATACTTCATGTTATGCTATGAGTGTAGTGCAGTGTTCGTGCTTCAGCCAAGACGTGCTGATGACATGTCGGTGTGTGTATGATATGACTCTACACATCTAATACAAACAAGGAAAGGTTGCCCGACCAACTTGTCGAGCAACCTCCCTCTGATACCAACTGTCACAACCTGCATTTTTCTCACCATTTAAATAAATCAGAGCAAGAGAAAACTACGAGCTGTGATGCCATGTCGAGCAGGGGATAACTGCCGACGCTCAGGCAACACTCTAAACCTTCAAATCATAAGTTAGAATGATTATAAAACTGGTTCAATTAATTAGCCGTATCCCTCGGCTCAGTGGATCAGATAGTCCACGGTTTGAAAACTATTTTTATACGTAGCGGTAAAATACTTCATTTATGTTGACATCCTTAAATGAGCGCATAAGTGTCCTAAGAGGACAACTTACGCTATGCAAGACCCTAGATCTCAATTTATAGTACTTATAAGAAAATGATCTTTTTACGCTTTTGGAAAGTAATGTTTGAGCTTTTTATAAAACATGTTGATCATGTAATACATATAGTAATTATTATAGGTTTTAAAGTAACTATCAACCTAGCATAAAACATTTCCAGAGCAAATAGACTATCTCCCAAAAAGAGTAGCAGTAAGAAGAAAAGCATATCTAGTACAAAAAGGTAAAACTACCAGGGGCGCCAACAGCTGACACGAACCCACTGGCAAGTATGTATGTCTGTAGAAAATGCAGTAAAACTACCTCACTAGAAGAACAGGAGGGTCTCCAAAGGCTGAGAGATCTCCAACAGCACCACAGCACTAACCACCTACTGGCTACTATCCAGAACCTGAGGCATTCAGAAGGCAGAATACCTCAGCAAGGAAAAGAATACAAGAGCTAACAAGAAAGTGTAGTAAACAAGAAAAACAAGGGAATGTAAGAAAGGGCAACTAAAACTGAAGCAAACCATGCTCAAGGCAAGGTAAAAATAAACCTGCACCAAGTGCGAGAAAACAGCAACTACCCTGCTAAAAACCTGCAGAGTCAACAAGGCGAACATGCCAAAAGAAAATGTGTTGCAACAACTAAGGAAGAAACACCTAACATCCTAAATTGTGAGATATGACAGTAGCAAAAAAAAGAAACTTGGAACCGGATTGGAGGCGTACTCAACCCCCGACCACTATTTCCAAGACAAAAATGCTCAAGGGTTGACATGTGAAAGCACTGCGGACCCCTCTCTCACTTGCCCAGAAACTACTCGGGTCAAGGTAAAAGTGCGGTCACGGCTAAGTCACACAACACAACCCCTATTAAAAGCCTTCCACCACCACTACTAACCACAACCCACGATTCGGCCTTCGGAAAACAACAGCCGACAAAGGACCTTCGAACACGAGACATTCACTCGGAAAAGAAAGCAAAGCTAGGGGAAACATTGTTGCGATTACGCAACGCCACAACGAGTGAGTACTCCCACTCGACATTACGACCAACGCATGAGCACCGACATCAGGGCGCACGATCACAGACGCGCGACCATAGGTCATGCATGCTCACCTACACCCAAACATATAAATCAAGACAAATGCGCAAGAGGATTTGACTCCTCTTAGGCAAAAATGCCTAAAACCCCCCAACTAAGCCTAATTCCAAAATCTATAACATAGTTCTAAAATTCATTTGCATAAATTCTACGACTCATTTGCATAAATCCGACACACTAAACTCATCACCACGAAATCCTAGCTAGAACAATTACGACAAGGGAATGAATATAATTGATTTTCAAAGGGATTTCGGGTAGGAGGGTTTCGGGTAGATTAGTATAGAAGCCAAATATGAAATTCAACTACGAAAAAAAAACAGAAAAACAAAGAGAAATAGAGGGATCGAAACGTCAAGGGCAAAGGAGCACTTGCCTCGCTATTACACCGAAAATTTCGCCAGCACAACTGCGCTATAGCGGACGTCCAAAAGCACGTAAAGCTTCACAAATCCTAGAGGAAACATTGTCAAAACAATAAAACAAAAACGAACTAAAACTACACCGGATCTCAGAAAAATCTACGGTGAAATATCCAATAGATTACCTCAGAAGGAAGCTCTCGCCTAGGGAAGCACGGATCCGGCCTCGGACGGGTGATCAGAGGCGGAACTCGCCGGCGGCGGGCGGCGGAAGGGCAGCGGCTAGGGCGGTTTTTCCTTCTTTTCTTCCGATCGGGTTTCGCACAGGGAAAGACTGCAGTTTATTTTTTTACAGGAAATGGGGACCAGCTGCTTTATAAACTCACGGGAGAGGGGAAGGGTTATAAAACCTAAAAATCTTAAGTTATAATATAAATAATCTAATCTAAATCTAATCTAAATCTAACCTTAGGCTGTATAAATTAACCTTAATGCTAATATTACAATAGCCTAATATAACTTATAATCTAACATAATCTAATGCTAATTTTGACTAATAAAACTAATAACACCATATATACGTATACAAATTACAACATATACATATATACTAACTCTTAATAACTCCTAATCAACTAACTCCACTTCCCATATATATACAAACTTACGCACATAAATTTAACCACATAACCACACAGACACGTCTAACAACACGCGCCCGCGCACACAATTTCAACTCCGCACGCACGCACACGCACGTACAAAAATACCGGCACGCATCAACCACGCGCCACGCTACACATGCGTAAATAAGTAAATACGTCATCATAAAAATGACGACTCGCTAACTAGCGTCCGCAAAAATGACGCAAAATTTAACGTCCTCGGAATCCGGCCAAACTCGCACCGTAGCTAAATACCCGTGTTACGAACACAACGGCGAAGTCGAAAACGACCTCCGACGATCAAACACTCGGGCTAACCTCGCCCGAAGCCAAAATGCGAGGATTCCCTGAAAAGCTCAGTCGGGCCTCTAAAACAAACACCGACTAGCTGGGGAACCCCGCAAACAGGCCAAACCCCTAAGAACACCTAACGAGGTACTAAAACAACGGCTCGAGTCGGAAAAATTCCAACGTAACGCCAAACGAGAATTTAAATAATCGCAGAAAATCGGGGGTGTTACACTCCCCTCCCGCTTATATTGGGACAGAGTCGGCGGTGCGTACAGAAGAGTGGCTCGACACTATACAAGAGTTGTTGGCAGGAATAAGATGTCCAAACAACATGGCGGTGACCCTTGTGGTGACACTCTTAGAGCTGCACGCCAAAAGGTGGTGGAAGTCCCTCATGGGCTCCACTTTTTGTGGAAGAGTGTACACGGACATTAGTTGGAGCGAATTCTCCGAAGCCTTCTTAGAGCATTTCATCCCCTCGGCCGCTCGGGATGGTCTAGAAGAGAGATTTTTGCAACTAAAGCAAGGGTCCATGTCGGTGACGGAGTACCAACGGGAGTTTCAGCACCTGGCTAGATTCGCTGACTCCTATGAGCTGGATGATAGAGGGTACGCAAAACGATTCTACAAAGGCTTGTGAGATCCCCTAAGGCAAGCCCTTTTGTTTATAGCGGACTCTAGTCTGGCGGAGATTATTAATATGGCGAAGAGATTGGAAGCGGACCACTTGGGAAGTGGTAAGAGGCCAGCGGAGGGCGTGATGGAAGCCGGCCCCAGCAACAGAAGGAGATTCGACAATAAAAGAGGAAGAGGATATCGGAGGGGTGGCGGGCGTTTTCCCCAGAACTATAGCGAGGAGCGCCCGATTCCGCAACCGCCAGCATTACCTCCACCTCCACAATTTCATCAACACGGCGGAAGACAGGAACGGGTGTGCTTTGAATGCTACCAACTGGGCCACATTCGACGCTACTGCCCGCAACTATTTGGAGATGCGCCTTTCTCTCTCCCTCTAGTAGCCCCGCAGAGGAGAGGGTATGTGCGTGGTCGAGGACAAGGACCACGAGGAAGAAACCCCGGACCCGCTCGAGATCAGATGTATGCCTTGGACATGACTCAAGAGCGGAATCCTCAAGAGATGATCGCAGGTACGATTTGAATTAGCCATTTTGCTTCCATTAATATCCTCTACTGGCTTAAGATATACTAGATGTCTAGCTTGAGTATTATTAAATGACACTTAGGCACCGTGATGGTCGGCGGGAAACCGGCTTATACGTTATTTTACACCGACGCCTCACATTCTTTCATGTCCGAAGACTTCATCAAGAATATGCCCGGAGTGCAATATTTCACTGGTATTGCCCGAAGAGTACGCCTCCCAGACGGATCTGAGATGACGGCAACCGCGAAGTGTGAGTTAGAGATAACCATTGGGGGAAAGACCATTGTTACCCCTGCCAAAATTTTGAGAATACCAGAATTCGACCTCATCCTGGGTATGGCGTGGCTGGATTGGCACCATGCAAGAATCGACTGTGCGGTGAAGCGCATCTATTTGAGACATAGGGATACTGATGTAGTCTTCTAAGGTATAAATTTTGCACCACGAATATTGTTATCCTCAATCCAGACCTTGAAAGCTCATATGAGAGGGGATGAAGTATACAAGATATGTTTCGAACTAAAGGAGATGAAGGTAGATGTGAAGGATGTGCGGGTAGCACGGGACTTCCCTGAGGTATTTCCTGAAAAATTGCCAGGGTTACCCCCGTATTGAGAAGTGGATTTTCAGATTAAGCTTGTACCAGGAGCTAAGCCTGTCTCAAGGACCCCTTATCGGATGGCCCCAAAAGAACTCGCGGAGTTTAGAGTTCAACTGCAGGAGCTGGTAGAATCAGGGTTTGTTCGCCCTAGCTCATCACCTTGGGGAGCCCCTGTTCTATTCGTCAAGAAGAAAGATGGAACCTTGTGTTTATGTATAGACTACCAGGAACTCAACCGACTGACAGTACGGAACACCTACCCGTTACCTCGGATCGATGAGTTGTTCGACCAACTGGTGGGAGCGCATTGGTTCTCCAAGCTAGATTTGCGCTCGGGGCACTACCAATTGAGAATACAGGAGGATGATATACAGAAAACGGCTTTCAGACCAAGGTACGGCTTATATGAGTTCACAGTGATGCCGTTTGGGCTCACCAATGCCCCATCAGCTTTCATGAGCTTGATGAATAAAGTGTTTGAGCCCTACTTAAATGTCTTCGTCATTGTGTTCATTGACGACATCTTAGTCTTCTCAAAGACGGAGGAAGAACATGCCGGACATTTGGCCTTGGTTCTAGAGAAGCTAAAAGAGCACGCCCTGTTCGCTAAGTTTAAAAAGTGTGAATTCTGGCTTAGGGAGGTGGCTTTCATGGGTCACGTAATCAGTGAGGATGGACTAGCTGTGGATCCGGCCAAGGTGAGTGCCGTGAAGGAGTGGTCACCTTTTAATTCGGCGGCCGATGTGAGGAGTTTTCTTGGACTTGCCGGATACTACCGCAAGTTCGTAAAAGGATTCTCCAAGATTGCCATTCCGCTTACTTCCTTGACAAAGAAAGGAGTGCCATTTGAGTGGACACCCCAGTGTCAAGCGGCATTCCAGGAATTGAAGGATAGACTTACCTCCGCCCCCATCCTTGTCCTTCCGTCTGGGAAGGAAGGATTCCAAGTTTACACGGACGCGTCTTATAAGGGGTTGGGAGCGGTGTTGATGCAGCACGGGCATGCAATTGCTTATGCTTCAAGACAATTGAAGAAGCATGAAATCAATTACCCGGTGCATGATTTGGAGCTAGGAGCGGTGGTGTTCTCCTTGAAGGTATGGAGGCATTATCTATACGGCGTCCACTGCGAAATCTTCTCAGATCATAAAAATTTGAAGTACGTCCATACCCAGAAGGAATTGAACTTAAGACAACGGCGGTGGTTTGAGTTTCTATGCGACTATGAGTTAACCTTGAACTACCACCCCGGAAAAGCAAACTCGGTAGCCGATGCGTTGAGTAGGAAAGTACCCGGCTCGAGCCCAGAATCTCGATTGATGAGCATGGAGTTGGCACGGATGATCGAGGAGATGGACATCACCTTAATATTTAAGGCTTCATCGGAATATATGGAATACCTGTCCAGCATGAGCATAGTTTGTGATATCTGGGACCGGATCCGAGTGGAGCAAGGATTTGATGCGGCTTTGGCCCCGACAATAAAGTTAATCGAAGACGGGACTACCGACGAGTACAAACTAAAGGATGGCCTCGTTTACTTTCGCGGCCTGCTCTACATTCCCAAAGGTTGCAAAATCCGTGAAGATATTATGAGAGAAGCACATTGCTCTCAATATTCCGTGCACCCAGAAATTTCAAAGATGTACGCCAGCTTACGGAAGACGATGTGTTGGCCAGGAATGAAGAAGGATGTCCGGTACTTTGTCACGCATTGTAAAGCCTGCCAAAGAGTGAAGGCAGAATGTAGGAGACCCGGTGGCCTGTTGCAGTCGTTGTCAATCCCCGAATGGAAGTTCGAAGATATCTCCATGGACTTCGTACATGGGCTACCTTGCTCCTGCTCAGGAAATGATTCAGTGTGGGTGATCGTTAACCTTCTAATGAAAGTTGCCCGGTTCATTCCTATGAAGAAGGAGGCTCATGTGGACATCTTAGTACTTCTTTTTGTGGAACAGTTTGTACGGTATCACGGCGTACTTAAGACGATAGTTTCGGACCGTGATGGTCGTTTTACCTCCAAGGAGTGGAAGGCGGTACAGGCATATTTGGGCTCGCGCCTTATCTTCAGCACCGCATTTCATTCACAGACAGTCGGGCAGTCTGAGCGGACCATCCGAACATTGGAGGATCCTTTGAGGTTGTGTGTGATAGATAGGGGAGAGCCGTGGGAAAGACTCTTTCCCTTAGTTGAATTCTCTTACAAGAACAGCCATCAAGCTAGCATTGGCATGGCACCCCATGAAGCCCTATATGGAAGGAAGTGTAGAACCCCCTTGTCTTGGGTGCAAGATGAAGACCCGGAGACTTTGGGTGTTGAATATATAGATGACAGGAATGCGGTGGTTTGGTTGATACGGGATCGTATGTTAGAGGCTCAAAGTCGGAAGGCGAAGTATTATAACGCAAAACTCTGGATGATGGAATTTCAAGTGGGAGACAAGGTGTTTCTGAAAATCCGACCGATGCATGGAGTATCACGAGTACGAGGAGTCAAGAAGCGCAGCCCACGGTATGTTGGACCCTATGTCATAGTGGAAAAGATTGGCCCTTTGGCCTATCGGCTGGAGCTATTGCCCGAGTTAGAAAATCTCCACGACGTGTTCCATGTCTCATCGCTTCGGAAGGCGCTGTTGCGGCCCGAACAATACATCCCCATGACTGATGGTGCTATAGAGTCTGACAGATCTGTGCGACTGGAGCCGGTATGAATCGTTGATAATGAGATAAGAACCCTGCGCCGCAAAAGTGTGCCTCTGGTAAAAGTGTTGTGGTCTAATCGTGGGAAGGAAGAATTTACTTGGGAGCCGGTGGACTTGATGCAGAAGCGCTACCCGGAGCTGTTCTTCCAAGGTAACATTTTATAGCGCATATTATTTTGTACTTGCATCCCTATAGCCTAGCCTAATTTTGGAGACGAAATCTTTTATTTTGTTTATAGGATTTGTAACGTCCCAATTCGCGCTAGGACCCTCGCATGAGTTTTGAGTCAAGAGACTTGACTCGGGCTCGGGGCACACTGGCAAAAGGTGTCAAGTGCGGTGGATGGAGTGTAGGGTTGAGTGATATCAAACAGATCGAAAGGAAATGGCCTAAGGGAAAATCGTCGAGAATGCCTGGTGATTCTCTCCGATCATCGAGTATCGATGAGAATACTCAACGCACTCAACGCCAGATTTCCGATAAGCATGGCCTAAGGGAAAATCGTCGAGAATGCCTGGTGATTCTCGTCGATCGTCGAGTATCGCTGAGAATACTCAACGCACTCAACGCCAGATTTCCGATAAGCATGGCCTAAGGGAAGATCGTCGGGTATCATTGTTGATACCCGACGAATTCGTCGAGAATGCCTGACGATTCTCGCCGATCGTCTAAAATGACAGATAATTCCAGCCGAATTTGACTTGTGCGTTTTCTTCGCCCAGGCAGATTCGCCGGCTTGTACAGGCGGACCGAACCAAATTTCGGTATTCGCGCTGGATGGTTCCTTGGACCGGGTCACTTTAATATGACCCATTATGGGTGATCCAATGAGGCGTTGACACGTGGCAGAAGATGTAACCTAATACATCGTCTTATAAAAGGGAGTTAAAGCCGAACCCTTGCTTTTGCGCCGATCGACCCTTGCCGTCATTGAGGATCTCGTGAAACCGACGGAGATGAGGGAAGCAAGCGGAGCTCTTGGAGGCAGCCTTCTTTATCTCTCTCCCTCTCCTTCCTTTGCCGTAAAGAACAACCGCACCAAGCGAGAGATGCCACAAAGAAGAACGACTAGATCCATGGCCGGGAACGGTGGTACCGCTGGAAACGAGGTGAGCTTCCTCCCCTCTCCCTTGGTGGTAGATCTGTAGATATATTCTAGGAGAGATATCGACTCCATAGAGTCTTGATGGTGAGGAGAAGATTTCCTAGTAAAGCCATGCCTAGGTTTTTTTTCTAGGCTTTAGCCCCCTCGAACCTCTTCATCCTTCAAAGTGAAGATGAGAGAAGGATTCATGGAGAAATATGGCTTCGTGAGGGTGAATAAGGGTGGACGATTTTCTGGAGGAGATTTTGGGAGTTTGGTGCAAGGAGGAAGATGAACGGATACCGTTCATCTCGCCTTAAGATGCATGCAGAAATCTGTTTTCTGCACGCAGTGACTTTCGTGGCCAATTTCGGGGGTGTTCTGGTCATATCTGGGTTTTTGACTAAACACGAAAGTCGTATCCCTCAAAATTATCTTTCCAACAAGTGGTTGCACGTTCCCAGGCGATACCTATAGCCACAGGAAAGTCTGTTCGAATCTGCTGTAATTGGGGGAAATTCCACCCAGGAAATCTGTATCCTGTACGCAGCAGGCTTCGGGTGAATTTTTGGTGTGATGAGATCAATTATGGGCTTTCGAATGAAACACGAAAGTTGTAGCCCTTGAAATTATCTTTCCAACGAGTGGTTACACGCACTCGTCGGATATCTGTAGCCTCGGGAATCCTTGGTCAAAGTTGATGCCCGGATTAAGGCTGCACCTAAATTCTGGGATGTGTAACGTGGAATGCGATGTGGTGGAATTTAATATTGCGATCCAACTCGAGGCTTGGGTGGACTCTTTTGACATAATCATCATAGTGACGTGATAAGTTGAGGTTATAAATCTAAATTCATATCACGAGTTGTGGACAAGTTTATTTGAAGGAAAGAACCTAATATAATTGGGTAGATATAATTGGATAAATGTATAAATGATTTAACTATGGCCATGATATATATTGGATGGATAAAAGGGAATTAGTAATCCAATGCTTAGAGTGTCGTCTCCCTACGGGTAGCATTGTGGAAGTAACAAGTACGGTGTTGACTGTCACTAGTTGGAATGAGATTGAGATGAGTAAAGTTGGACGGTTGGGCATGGCCCTCGGTGTTCATGTCCCGAGGCTCCTTCCGCATTTGATGGATGGTTGGGCTTGGCACTCAGTGTTCATGTCCCGAGGCTACTTCCATACCACGATATTGTTAAATTGCATGTGGTGTGAGTCGACACATGGTGTCGTAATCCCGGGTTAACGATAGTGTGGCAGGTCTACGGGCTTGCCAATCGTCACACCGATGGGAGTCGACAACTAGACCTTGGACAATTGGGCTTGGTCCTCGGTGTTCATGTCCCGAGGCTCCTTCCGTGCCAAGTGGACGGTTGGGCTTGGTCCTCGTGTTCATTTCCGAGGCTCCTTCCGTGTTACGCAAAGGCCAGTTCGGGGCTAGGATCTTGGTGCTCACTTACCCAAGAGAACCCGCTGAGCCGTAGTACGCATGTGAGCTCCGCTGTTGTGTCCTTAGTGTTGAGGCGTACGGAGGCCTAGGCCAGGTAGTGTGGAGACCATCCTAGTAGTGGAGATGCCCGCTCTACTGTCACTGTTAGGCCACGATGGTTGACGCCTGAGAGGTTTGCTACCTGCTCGAATAGTGGGAACTATAAGTCTGTGTCGATATAGCGATTGTATGTGCTTGATCATGGCTGTGTCATTGCATTGCATTCATAGCATTACACTTCATTGCATACATAAGACCCTCATCATATAAGTTTGTATGGGCACTCCTATACGATGAGTTACTTATTGCTGAACGACCCTCAACTTATAAGGCCCTGTCTCTATGACTAACGGTTGCTACGTCTTCCTTTTTAGGAGGAAACCCTGCAGGTGGAGCAGCAGGCTATGCAGCTGGACATCCAGGCCAGGACGACAGGGCCTGAAGGGACGGTAACGTCGCTACCGTCGGTTACAGATGTGAGTGAGAGAGATTTTGTTATAGCCCTTCGGTGCAATTATATTTACGTACTCTGATTATGTAGAAGCTTGTTTAGCTTCTATTTTGCTATATTTATGGACTTATGCCTGGTGTGGATTGACTTTATTTTATTATTATGGTTGGGTTGGCAGTTTATATGTTGATATTGGTTGAAGATGGCAGGATTGGCGTCTTGTAGTATAGGCTGACCCGAGTGTTAATGTTAGCGCAAGGCGGCTGTTCTGGGCATAAGACCCCTCTCGTGCCGTGTCTTGTGTTCCGGGAGGGGGGTCTTACAATAAAAATATAAAGCGAGTATTTGAGGTGAACTTTCGAATAACTACAAATCTCTGCAAAGGAGAAGTCATAAGAAGGTAAATTAACATATAACGTGAGTACTAGAAGAGAACTCGTGAAAACCTACAAATCTTTGCAAAAGAGAAGTAAAAAGAAGGTAAATTATCATATAATGCGAGTACCTGAGGAGAACTCACGCACAACTGCTAATCTCTCCAAAAGAGAAGTCAAAAGTAGGTAAATAAGCATATAATGCGAGTACTTGAGATTATCTCGCGAACACCGAAAAATATATGCAAAAAAGAAGACAAAAGAAGTTAAATTTAAATTATAATTGTTGTACCTAACGAGAACTCACGAATGCCTGCTAATCTCTATAAAAGAGAAATAAAAAGCATGTAAATTTCAATATAACGTGAGTACCTAAAGAAAACTTGTGAACACCTACTAATCTTTGTAAAAGAGAAGTCAAAAGCAGGTAAATAAACATATAACATGAATATTTAAGTTGAACTCGCGAACACTTGTTAATCTCTATAAAAGAGAAGTCAAAAATATTTAAAAAATAGATAAATAAGCATGTAACATAAGTAATTGAGGTGAAATCATGAAAAATTGATAATCTCCGCAAAAGATAAGTCAATTTCATGTTAATAAACATATAATACGCATACCAGAGGTGAACTCGCAAACACTTTCTAATTTCTACAAAAATATAAGTCAAAAGTTGGTAAATTAACATATAACGTGAATACATGAAGTGAACTCGCGAACTCCTGCTCATCTCTGCAAAAGAGAATTCAAAATCAGGTAAATAAACATATAACCCGAATACCTGAGGTGAACATGCTAACACCTACTAATTTCTGCAAAAGAGAAGTCAAAAGAAGGTAAATAAACATATAACGTGAGTACCTTAGGAGAACTGATGAAAACCTGCTAATCTCTCCAAAAGAGAAATCAAAAGCAGGTAAATAAGCATATAATGCGAGTACCTAAGATAACTCGCCAACAATTGCAAATATTTGCAAAAAACAAGTCAAAAGTAGTTAAATTTAAAATATAACAGTTGTATTTGAAGAGAACTCACGAATGCCTGCTAATCACTTCAAAGAGAAATAAAAAACATGTAAATTTAAATATAACGTGAGTACCAAAGGAGAACTCGCAAAAACCTACTAATCTCTGCAAAAGAGAAGTTAAAAGCGAGTAAATAAACATATTATGAGAGTACCTAAGGTGAACTCGAGAACACTTGATAATCCATATAAAAGAGAGGTAAAAAATATATAACTTTAAATATAACCCGAGTACCTGAAGAGAACTCGTGAACACCTACTAATCTATGCAAAAGATAAGTCAAACCAGGAAAATAAACATATAATGCAAGTTCCTGAAGAGAACTCACAAACAACTATAAATCTCAGCAAAAGAGAAGTCAAAAGCAGGTAAATGAATATTTAATACGAGTATATGAAGAGCTCGTGAACACCAACTAATCTCTACAAAAGAGAAGCCAAAAGCAGGTAAATAAACATAATGCTAGTACCTTAGGTGAACTAACAAACATCTACTAATCTTTACAAAAGGGAATTAAAAATCAGGTAAATAAATGTATAACATGAATAACTGGAGAGGACTTGCGAGCACTTCTTCATCACTACAAAAAGAGAAGTATAAAGCTGGTAAATAAACATATAACATGAGTACCTAAGGTGAACACATGAAGTCCTGCAAATATCTACAAAAGAGAAGTCAAAAGAAGGTAAATTAAAAATATAACGTGAGTATATAAGGAGAACTCGCGAACACCTGCTCATCTCTCCAAAAGAGAAGTAAAAAGCAGGTAAATAAACATATAACGGGAGTACCTAAACTAAACTCGCGAACACATGATAATCTCTATAAAAGATAAGTTTGATGCAGGTAAGTTAACATATAACACGGGTACTTGAATAAAACAAGAGAACACCTACTAATTACTACAAAAGAGAAGTCAAAAGCAGGTAAATAAACAAATAATGTGAGTACCTAAGATGAACTCGCTATAACCTGCTAATCTTTCAAAAATAGAAGTCAAAAGCAGGTAAATAAACATATAATGCGAGTACCTTAGGAGAACTCGAAACACCTGTAAATCTCCACAAAACAGAAGTCAAAGAAGTTAAATTTAAAATATAACTGGTGAACCTAAAGAGAACTCACAAACAGTTGCTAATCTTTGGAAAAGAGAAGTCAAAAGTAGCTAAATAAACATGTAACGCGAGTACCTAATGTGAACTCGCAAACACCTGCTAATCTTTGTAAAAGAGAAGTCAAAAGCCAGTAAATTGAAAACATAATGCGAGTACCTGAAGATAACTCACAAATACCTTCCAATATCTGCAAAACAGATGTCAAAAGCAGGTAAATAAACTTATAACACGTGTACCT
Organism: Platanthera zijinensis; assembly: GCA_039513925.1. Lineage (NCBI taxonomy): Eukaryota > Viridiplantae > Streptophyta > Magnoliopsida > Asparagales > Orchidaceae > Platanthera > Platanthera zijinensis. Next base: position 16,837,651 of record CM077094.1, on the reverse strand, counting down.
AAGGTGAACTCACAAACACCAACTAATCTCTCCAAAAAAGAAGTCAAAAGTAGATAAATAAACATATAACATTAGTACCTGAGGTTAACTCGTGAACACCTACTAATATCTGCAAAAGAGAAATAAAAAAACAGGTAAATTTATAATATAATGCGAGTACCTAAATAGAACTCTCGAACACCTGCTAATCTCCCCAAAAGAGAGGTCAAAAGTAGGTAAATTTAAAATATAATGTGAGTACCTGAAGAGAACTCATAAACACCTACTAAATTATGCAAAATAGAAGTCAAAAGCAGGTAAATTAACATATAACGTGAGTAAATGAAGAGAACTCACGAAACCTACTAATTCCAGCAAAAGAGAAGTCAAAAGTAGGTAAATTAACATTTAACACGAGTAGCTGACGAGAAATCGCAAACACCTGCTAATATCTACATAAGAGAAGTAAAAAGCAGTTAAATTAACATATAATGTGAATACCTAAAGAGAACACGCGAACACCTAATAATCACTACAAAAGGTGAGTCAAAAGTAGCTAAATAAATATATAAAGCGAGTATCTGAGGTGAACTTGCAAACAACTACAAATCTCTGCAAAAGAGAAGTCATAAGAAGGTAAATCAACATATAACGTGAGTACTAGAAGAGAACTCGTGAAAACCTGCAAATCTTTGCAAAAGAGAAGTAAAAAGGCAAGTAAATTACCATATAATGCGAGTACCTGGGGAGAACTCACGCACAACTGCTAATCTCTCCAAAAGAGAAGTCAAAAGTAGGTAAATAAGCATATAATGCGAGTACTTGAGATTAACTCGCAAACACTGGCAAATATATGCAAAAAAGAAGACAAAAGCAGTTAAATTTAAAATATAATTGTTGTACCTGACGAGAACTCACGAATGCCTGCTAATCTCTATAAAAGAGAAATAAAAAGCATGTAAATTTAAATATTACGTGAATACCTTAAGAGAACTTGTGAACACCTACTAATCTTTATAAAAGAGAAGTCAAAAGCAGGTAAATAAACATATAACATGAATATTTAAGTTGAACTCGCGAACACTTGCTAATATCTGTAAAAGAAAAGTCAAAAATTGTAAAAAATAGATAAATAAACATGTAACACAAGTACTTGAGGTGAACTCATGAACAAATGATAATGATAGTTTTACTTTCAAGACTACCTAAGCACCTACAGGGGGGTGAATAGGTACTTTTCCTTGATTTAACTTAAGGCAGAATATAACTACAGTTCTTTGAATAAATCAGATATTTCTAAGCTAACATAGCACAGCAATCACAAACATACACACATCACAGATTGCACACAGATTTATAGTGGTTCCCCAAGGTCTGGGTACATCCACTTTCCCCCTTCACCTATCTAGCAGTATGCTATAGTCGGCCTAACTTCTTCCTTTAGCTCAGAATCCAGAAGGATTCCTACAACTCAGAACCCTATAAGGTTCCTACAACTCAGGCTAACAAGCCCTACCTCAGCCTTGCCCCAAGGCCTACAACTCAGAGAAAACCTTCTCTTTCAACTCAGGCATAAATAGCCCTACCTCAGCCTTGCCACAAAGCCTACAACTCAGAGAATAACTTCTCCTACACTCAGCCTTTATAAAATAGGCTTACAACTCAGATCTATGAATAGATCTCTTACTGTAACGCCCCCGATTTTTTTTTGACGATTTTTTTTAAGCGGGAAGCATCATATTTATGACGTCATGGCGTTACCTTTAATATCAAGATGAGGACGTAATGCCATAAAGGCATTTTCACGTCCATGCGGTCAAGTCGGCCGAATTCTTGTTGTAATGGGAAAATTTTGCATTTAGAATTTAAGTTGAGTTATTTTCGACTTACTCGTAAATTTTCATCGCGATCCGAGCGATATTTGGGTCTCGACATTTTTCCAAAGTTTCGTGGAATTTATGTTTGTCGTAAACTTTGAAAATTTATATCTCGAGAATGGCTCGTCTGATTTTGGTTTTGACTTCGTCGTTGCGTTCGTAGCGTCTGTGCTCGCCTACAGCGTGAGTTTCGTTCAATTCGGCGCGCGTTTGGGCCTCCGTTTCGAACTCGCGTTTCCTGATTCAATATGTATAAATACGATCATTTTATTATGAAAAGTACTATTCATTCGTATAGTTTGATCAAAAGGTATATTTGCAAAGAAATCGTCTTTCTGCTTTCCTTATACTCGAGTGAGATTCCCTGCGTCTCGTGAAGGTACTGTTCATGCTAAGCTATACTCGAGTGTCGGTTCTTTTACTCTAGTGATTTTCTCTAGTACTCGAGTAAATTATTTCTCCTACTCGAGTAATCTTTAATCTACTCGAGTATATCAATCTTGTTACTCGAGTAAATCTTTCTTCTACTCGAGTAATCTTTTCTGCTACTCGAGTATATCAATCCTGTTACTCGAGTAAATCTTTCTTCTACTCGAGTAATCTTTTCTAATACTCGAGTATATCAATCCTGTTACTCGAGTAAATCTTTCTTCTACTCGAGTAATCTTTTTGCTACTCTAGTATATCAATCATGTTACTCGAGTAAATCTTTCTTCTACTCGAGTAATCTTTCTATTACTCGAGTATATCAATCCTGTTTCTCGAGTAATTCTCTCTTCTACTCGAGTAATCTTTTCTGCTACTTGAGTATATATCTACTCGAGTTGTCGTTGCTACCTCTCGAGTGCCCGTAAGCTTGTTCTCGTGTAGTCCGTTGCAGTCTGCTTTCGGGCGCATTTTGGAGGGTCAAAACGGTGCCGTATGGAAAAATGGCTAACATGAAATTTGTTCGTATCGACGAGATCTACAACTTTCAATTTGGGCACTTTTTGATTCGAAGCCATACTAGACCTCTAATTTTGTTTTCCGCGAACTACTCGTATTTATACCGTTTTTTTATTTAGACAAAATATTTTATAAGTACTTATATATATATACTCTTATACTTAGGTTATTAGAAAAGAATAAATACTTCATCTTCTCTGATTCTTTCTCCCGAACTAGAGCGGCGTGAGCGAGAGAGAGAATATTTCGTTAATTTTCCGGTGGCCTCCGACGGAGCTCCGGTGCTCGAAATCTTCAACCGAGCGTAGATTTGGAAAGCTCTCACCGAGAGCTACGCTATCGTGGTAAATTTTTCCCCTTTCTTTGAGTTTTCTCATTAGGGGTTTTCGGCCCTAACCCCCTTTTTGACCATTTTTTGTCTAGATTTCAACTTCCTTCATCCTCTTTTGCTCCGATCTGTGACGTGGACCGATTTGGAGAACTTTTCCGGTAAAACCAAGGCAAGTGGTGGTTTCCCCTAATTTCTCCTTCTCCGATTTGATGGTAACGGTTCAGTTTTTATGTTCTTTAAAATTTTCTGCACTTTGTCTTCCAAGTTATTGCTACGATTAACCTTTTTAAATGATCACTCGATGTTGTATGATTTTATCATGGTGAACTTGATCTTGTCATGATATATTTGACTGTTCTTGAATTGTTTTAATGATGGCCTTTAAATGTCTTACCTATCATTTTTGAACATATTAGAGTTTGTCTCGGATTGTAATCGTTCATAGGGGTTGATCAACCATGTCTTGAAACTAGAAGTGTAAAGAAGAATCTGACGAGCCAAATCTCGAGATATATTTTGTGATGTGGTTTCTTTGGATTTCTAAAATTTGCGGGAGTTAGTGGATAAAACCACCTCCGCATTGTCTGGCTCCTTTATGGTACCTTGTGGAAGCCTACCGGGTTTCTGGGCATCTGCGGTGTTGGTGGAGAGTATGAGACTCCCTCGCAGTTAAGCGGATAAATTATTCGTGAGAGGTGTGTCCAGTTGAGTGACCACCTCGCCCGTGTTTTTGGGGTACGGCCAACCACAGGTGCTTAGTAAAGATAGTTAAATTTCTTCCTTATGTTTTGACTTTTGTTGTTCCCTTTTTGCCTTGGGAAATCTGCTGTATTTGTTGGAGCACGTGACGATTCACGTAGGTATTTCTTTCTTTTCCTATTCGACACCGTACTTCAGTACTGTTGGTCTAGGGTTGGTACCCAGTCTGACCTATGTTTTATTTTGTCTATTTTTCTGCCACCATTTGTACCCTCTTGCTTAGGTGTTCTGTTTTTGGAATGCCTCAGGTTCGGAGCATTAGCAGGTAGCGGAGCCGGTTTTGGAGCCTTAGCAGCAGCAGTTTGGCTGCAGTTTCCCCCTCGCCGTAGCGAGGTAGTTTGTTGTTTTAGTTTTCTTTTTCCAGTTTCAGACATATTCATACCGTGGGTTCGTGTCAGGTTGTTGACGCCCACAGGTTTGTTGACCTTTTTGGACACTTGCTAGCTGATGTGGTTTTCTTATGTTCTATGTATATTACTTGCTCTCTGGGATGATTTATTGCTAGGATTGCATGTTAGATATTTTTAACCTATAAAACCCTACTATTAGTAAAGCATACGTGTCATCTCTTTCAAAACTAAGCCACTACTTTCTATTTAGCGTAAAGACTTTCTATACTTATTATAAATCTACAGTTGCATAGTATGAGTTGTTCCTTGGGGACATTTATACTCTTGTAGAATATTAGAGTCAATTTAAACAAATATCTTCCGCAAGCGTATAACTTGTATTTTAAACTGTGGACTGGATGATTCACGAAGCCGAGGGATACGGCTACCATCATAACTTAAACTGGATTTTATTCATAACCATTTATGTTTTCTTTAAAAATTATAGAGTTTGGAGTCTTGCCTGAACGTCTGCAGTTATCCCCTGCACGGCGTGGCATAACGACGCGTATTTTCCCCTTGCTCTGATATAATTAAATTGTTGGGAAAAATTCGGGTTATGACAGTTGGTATCAGAGGGAGGTTGCTTGACAATTGGTCGGGCAACCTTCCCTTGTTAGTGTTAGTTGCTTAGTGTCATATCATACACACACCGATGTGTCATCAATATGTCTTGGCTGAAGCATGAACACTACACTCATAAGCATGATTAGAAGTATACGGGGCATCTTATGTAGTATGGGATGCATAATATGTGTTTATATATGGATCCACCATAGGTGCCAACATGTGAGGGTTATGTAGTATGGGATGCATAACCTCACCACATGAATGCCCATTAGCTCGTTTTCTTTTCGTTGCATGCAATATTATGTAGTATGGGATGCATAACATTGCATGTGTACGCTGCTCATAACATGCATTAAGGCCTTTTATAGAATTCATAGCACCACATGTATAGCATAACATAATATAAGCACAACATGTCAAGCTAAAGATTTACTTGATGACATATGTACACACATGATTTTAAATAAGAGTAAACAATTCATGCATTCATATCATAGGCACATGAGTCAATAGGATGATAGGATATCATCCTGAGTGGGACATATCATCATCATATAATCCCAGAGCAAGTGACAGCTTTAGCAAGTGTCTTTCAAGTATGGTCTGAACTAGTTTTGTTTGCCCTAGTCGTAATCTAGGATTTTAATTGGGTTGTTCGTTTGCCTTTTTAGAAATGCCTCTAAAGCATATTGCGACGAGATCGACTCCCCAGTCGGAGGGTGAGTCGTCAGGTGCGCAGAGTGATGCGTTGATTGAGAGTTTGCGCCAGAGCAATGAGGCTCTGTCAAGGCAAGTAGTTGCGATGCAAACGCAAATTCAGTCATTGTTATCTACCGCTCCAGTACGACAACCTTCAGTGCAAGAGCCTGCCTTGGGTCAAGTCGTGCCTGATACCCCTGCTCCTCTGGTGGCCCCTGTGGTAATACCACCAGAAATGAATTTCATATCGCATTTCCAGCGATTGGGACCTCCCACCTACGACGGGAGTATCGACTTTATGATTTTTGATGATTGGATCATCTCAATCGAGGAGATGTTTTCGTATTCCGGGATTCTAGAAGCCCAGAAGGTTATGATTGCAGCCTATCAGTTAAAAGGCCTAGCAAAGAGTTGGTGGATTCGTGAAAAGGAGAGTCTGAAGGAAGGCTGTACCTGGGACTCTTTCAAGAAGATGTTGCTGAAGAAGTTTCTGCCCTCGGTCGAGCAGGACCGTCTCATGAATAACTTCCTGCATTTGAAGCAGAGACAGCTCACGGTGAGCGAATATGAGATTGAGTTTAGCAAGTTGAGTAGATTTGCTTCCGATTTGGTAGCTTCGGAGGAGGGAAGAGTGAAACGTTTCTTGGGAGGAACTAAGAAGTGATGTCTAGCAGTGGGCATGCGCTTATGGAGCTGACAGTTATGCTGTGGTAGTGGAAGCCGCACTAAAAGTTGAAGCGATTGAAAGTGCCAAGAACCGCGGTGCTGCGGCGAGGAAAGAGAAAAGGAAGGGTGTTGAGGATGGTAGCCCCAGGCCATCTTGCCCTTCTTCGAAGAAGAAAGGTAAGGAAGTGTGTAGTTTCTGTGGTCGTCCTGGCCACCCTTACGAAAGATGTTTCAAGAGAACAGCCACCTTGAAGCAGCAGCAAGTGCACGCCATCCAAGGTGCACCCAAGGGAGAGCTCGTGTGCTCGTTTTGTGCAAGGAAGGGTCACGATGTGAGTCGGTGCTGGATGAAAGAAAGGACCTGCTTCCAGTGCGGGCAGAAGGGACACCAGAAATCTTCATGCCCCCAGGCTCAAACCCAACTACAGCCTGCCCCGCTTCGAGCTCTGCCGCCACCACCAACCCTAGATAAAGGAAAAGGAAAGCTGAACGTGATGACTAGCGAGGAAGCTAAAAACTCTACGCAAGTTATTTCAGGTTAGCCCCAGTCTATTTTATCCCTATTATTTATCATTGTTGCCATAGTTATCGTTCGTTTAGTTATGTATGTTACGGTTTTAGGGGAGTTTAAGGTGCAGAATAGGTGGGCGCGCGTTCTGTTCGATTCGGGTGCCACCCATTCCTTTGTGGCCAGGAGGTTTGTTGATAAACATCACCTGGATGTTGATCAATTGAGAAACTCCTTCAACGTCAAGCTTCCCTCCGGTGATTCGGTGATATCCAATCAAGGAGTTCTGAGATGCCCTATTCATCTTGGCAATTTTCTTGCCTTTGCGGATCTGTTAATTTTAGACCTGACTGATTTTGATGTGATTTTGGGCATGGACTGGCTGTCCAAGTATGATGCAGTCATCCAGTGCAAGGCAAAAAGACTGGACTTCAGGATGGACAATGGCCAACCTATGAGCGTCTATGGATTTCAGGACAGAGTTTCCCCTGTCATTTCTGCGGTACGTGCTATAAAGTCTGGTTGCGAGGCGTTTTTAGTTTCTATTTCTGCTCTGGAAATAGCTTCTGTTACACCACGTCTCGAGGATGTCTCGGTGGTGCGAGAGTTTCCAGATGTCTTTCCAGATAGTCTTCTAGGACTTCCTCCTGAGAGGGAGATTGAGTTCGTGATTGACCTCGAGTAAGGCACTCGTCCCATCGCCAAGGCACCGTACCGTATGGCTCCACGTGAGTTGGATGAGTTGCGTACTCAGCTCGATTAGTTGCTGAGATGTGGTTTTATTAGACCAAGTTCTTCTCCATGGGGTGCTCCGGTTTTGTTCGTAAGGAAGAAGGACGGATCGATGAGGCTTTGCATCGATTATAGGGAATTAAATAAGGTGACCGTTAAGAATAGATATCCCCTGCCAAGGATCGATGATTTGTTCGATCAATTGCGTGGTAGCTCGATATTTTCAAAAATCGATCTTCGCTCAGGCTATCACCAGTTGAGGATTTGCGAGGAAGATATTCCCCAAACCGCATTCCGTTCACGGCATGGACATTATGAGTTTTTGGTGATGTCTTTCGGTTTAACCAATGCACCCTCTGCTCTCATGGATTTGATGAATAGGGTATTTAAGGATTTCTTGGACTGATTCGTTATTGTGTTCATAGATGACATCCTAGTGTATTCCCGCAATGTTGAGGAGCATACTCAGCATTTGTGTTTAGTTTTGTCGACCCTGAGGGAGCATAAGCTATATGCGAAGTTGAGCAAATGTGAGTTCTGGCTACCTCAGGTGTCCTTTCTGGGTCATGTTGTATGCAAGGACGGTATTTCTATAGACCCGACCAAGATTTCTGCCGTGATGGAATAGGAAAGACCTTCTACACCTAAGGAGATTAGGAACTTCTTAGGCCTCGCTGGATACTATAGAAGATTTGTGGAAGGATTTTCGGTGTTGTCTACTCCTTTAACTAGACTTACTCAAAAGAATACTACATTCATTTGGAGTGATAAGTGTGAAGACGCTTTCCAAGAGTTGAAGAAGAGACTGTGTACTGCCCTAATTTTAACCTGACCTACTGAAGGAGTCGAGTATGTTGTGTACGTCGATGCGTCACACATCGGACTTGGTTGTGTTTTAATGCAAGATGGTAAGGTGATCGCGTATGGATCGAGGCAACTAAAGATTCCTGAGAGAAACTATCCTACGCACGATTTGGAGTTTGCTGCCGTAATTTATGCGCTGAAGTTGTGGCGACACTTATTATATGGCGCGCTGTGCAAGATCTATATGGACCATAAGAGTTTGAAGTACGTCTTCACTCAGAAGGAACTAAATCTACGCCAGCGTCAGTGGTTAGAATTTATGGCGGATTATGAAGTAGAAATTCTTTATCATCCGGGAAAGGCTAATGTAGTAGCTGATTCGTTGAGTGGGAAGACCGCTAAAATTTTTAATATATCGGTACAGTCCTTAGTAGAAGAATTCTTGTTGATGAACATCGAGATTGGGAGTAGTTCTACGCCTGCTAGTTTGGAAGCAGAAGCGCCCTCTTGGATTTCCTTTACTAGGGTGCACCAAAAGGATGATCCAGAATTGTTGCACCTCTGGAATAGGACTGAGAAAGGGGAGTTACCTGATTTTTCTTTGGACGAGCTAGGTACTCTGAAATATCAGGGTAGATTTTGTATTCCTGACATGGGTGACATTCGGGATAAAATTTGTGAAGAAGCTCATGGTTCCAGTGTTTCCTATCATCCTGGTTCCACCAAAATATATAAAGATCTAAAGCAAATTGTTTAGTGGGTAGGGATGAAGGGCGATATCGCAAAGTTTGTATCAGAATGTTATATGTGTCAGCGTGTCAAGGCTGATCATAGAAGGCCTGGTGGTAAATTGACACCTCTTGATATTCCAAGTTAGAAATGGGAAAGTATTTCAATGGATTTTATCACCGATCTACCAAAATCTCCCCGTGGGCATGACTCAGTTTGGGTGATAGTCGACAGATTGACAAAGTGTGCCCACTTTGTTCCATTTAAGATTGGGTATTCGATGAAGAAGATAGCTGAGCTATATGTTGAAGAGGTCATCAGGTTACATGGAGTGCCTATTAGCATTATATCAAATCGGGACTCCAGATTTATGTCTCGCTTTTGGAAGAGCTTGTAAGAGGGGTTGGGTACCGACTTGAGGTATTCCACCGCCTATCATCCGCAGACGAATGGGCAAACAGAAAGAGTAAATCAAATCGTGGAGGACATTATTAGATGTTATATTTTGGATCATGGTGGTGCTTGGGATGAGCGTCTCAGACTCATGGAGTTTGCTTACAATAATAGTTATCAAGAGAGCTTGCAGATGGCCCCGTTTGAGGCCTTATATGGAAGGCGTTGTAGGACTCCCTTATTTTGGGCTGAGGTTGGTGAGAGACCATTGCTAGGTCCGGAAGCCCTTGAGGAGATGAATTGTGCGGTGACTCATATTCGAGAGAAGCTACGTGTAGCACAAGAGTGTTATGAGAAATATGCTAATCGACGAAGGGTCGATTTGGAGTTTGTCGTTGGGGACTTAGTTTTCCTGTAAGTTTCTTCGATGTCATGGGTAAAAAGATTTGGAAGGAACCACAAGTTAGACCCCCGGTATGTGGGACCTTTTCAGATTCTGGAGCGCATCGGAGTGTCAGCTTATCGACTGGAATTACCTGCTAGCTTCCCTGGTGTCCACGATGTGTTCCATGTGAGCCAGTTGCGGAAGTGTGTTCGTAGTGATCGTCAAATTCTTGACTCGGTGCCCCAAATTAAGCCCAATCTGTCGTATGTGGAAGAGCCTGTCCGCGTTTTGGAATCTCAAGAGCGTGTCTTGCGAAGGAAGACCATCCCCATGGTTAAGATTCTTTGGAGAAATCAAGACGTCGAGAGCGCGACGTGGGAATTGGAGTCAGCAATGAGAGAATCTCATCCGCACCTCTTCTCCTAGTTTCGGGTACGTCGTTATGTTTTCAGTGACGTTTGATTTTATCATTTTGATTTGGTTTTGGAGTTGTGTTAAGTTTCGGGACGAAACTTCTTTTTAGGGGGAGTGACTGTAACGCCCCCGATTTTTTTTCGACGATTTTATTTAAATGGGAAGCATCATATTTATGATGTCATGGCGTTACCTTTAACGTCAAGATGATGACGTAATGTCATAAAGGCATTTTCGCGTCCATGCGGTCAAGTCGGCCGAATTCTTGTTGTAATGGGAAAATTTTGCTTTTGGAATTTAAGTTGAGTTATTTTCGACTTACTCGTCAAGTTTCGTCGCGATCCGAGCGATATTTGGGTCTCGGCGTTTTTCCGAAGTTTTGTGGAATTTATGTTTGTCATAAACTTTGAAAATTTATATCTCGAGAATGGCTCGTCTGATTTTTGTTTTGACTTCATCGTTGCGTTCGTAGTGTCTGTGCTCGCCTACGGCATGAGTTTCGTTCAATTCGGCGCGCATTTGGGCCTCCGTTTCGAACTCGCGTTTCCTGATTCAATATGTATAAATACGATCATTTTATTATGAAAAGTACTATTCATTCGTATAGTTTGATCAAAAGGTATATTTGCAAAGAAATCGTCTTTCTGCTTTCCTTATACTCGAGTGAGATTCCCTGCGTCTCGTGATGGTACTGTTCATGCAAAGCTATACTCGAGTGTCGGTTCTTTTACTCGAGTGATTTTCTCTAGTACTCGAGTAAATTATTTTTCCTACTCGAGTAATCTTTAATCTACTCGAGTATATCAATCCTGTTACTCGAGTAAATCTTTCTTCTACTCGAGTGATCTTTTCTGCTACTCGAGTATATCAATCCTATTTCTCGAGTAAATCTTTCTTCTACTCGAGTAATCTTTTCTGCTACTCGAGTATATCAATCCTGTTACTCGAGTAAATTTTTCTTCTACTCGAGTAATATTTCTGTTACTCGAGTATATCAATCCCGTTTCTCGAGTAATTCTCTCTTCTACTCGAGTAATCTTTTCTGTTACTCGAGTATATATCTACTAGAGTAGTCGTTGCTACCTCTCGTGTACCCGTAAGCTTTTTCTCGTGTAGTCCGTTGCAGTCTGCTTTCGGGAGCATTTTGGAGGGTCAAAACGGTGTCGTATGGAAAAATGGCTAACATGAAATTTGTTCGTATCGACGAGATCTACAACTTTCATGTTGGGCATTTTTCGATTCAAAGCCATACTAGACCTCTAATTTTGTTTTCCGCAAAATGCTTGTATTTATACCATTTTTTTTTAATTTAGACAAAATATTTTATAAGTACTTATATATATACTCTTATACTTAGGTTATTAGAAAAGAATAAATACTTCATCTTCTCCGATTCTTTCTCCCGAACCAGAGCGGCGTGAGCGAGAGAGAGAATATTTCGTGAATATTCCGGTGGCCGCCGACGGAGCTCTGGTGCTCGAAATCTTCAACCGAGCGTAGATTTGGAAAGCTCTAACCGAGAGCTACGCTATCGTGGTAAATTTTCCCCTTTCTTTGAGTTTTCTCGTTAGGGTTTTTCGGCCCTAACCCCCTTTTTGACCATTTTTGTCTATATTTCAACTTCCTCCATCCTCTTTTGCCCCGATCTGTGATGTGGACCGATTTGGAGAACTTTTCTGGTAAAACCAAGGCAAGTGGTGGTTTCCCCTAATTTCTCCTTATCCGATTTGATGGTAACGGTTAAGTTTTTATGTTCTTTAAAATTTTCTGCACTTTGTCTTCCAAGTTATTGCTACGATTAACCTTTTTAAATGATCACTCGATGTTGTATGATTTTGTCATGGTGAACTTGATCTTGTCATGATATATTTGACTGTTCTTGAAGTGTTTTAAATTTGGCTTTAAATGTCTTACCTATCATTTTTGAACGTATTAGAGTTTGTCTCGGATTGTAATCATTCATAGCGGTTGATCAACCATGTCTTGAAACTAGAAGTGTAAAGAAGAATCTGACGAGCCAAATCTTGAGATATATTTTGTGATGTGGTTTCTTTGGGTTTCTAAAATTTGCGGGAGTTAGTGGATAAAACCACCTCCGCATTGTCTGGCTCCTTTATGGTAACTTGTGGAAGCCTACCGGGTTTCTGGGCATCTGCGGTGTTGGTGGAGAGTATGAGACTCCCTCGCAGTTAAGCGGATAAATTATTCGTGAAAGGTGTGTCCAGTTGAGTGACCACCTCGCTCGTGTTTTTGGGGTACGGCCGACCACAGGTGCTTAGTAAAGCTAGTTAAATTTCTTCCTTATGTTCTTACTTTTGTTGTTCCCTTTTTGCCTTGGGAAATCTGCTGTATTTGTTGGAGCACATGACGATTCACGTAGGTATTTCTTTCTTTTCCTGTTCGACACCTTACTTCAGTACTGTTGGTCTTGGGTTGGTACCCCGTCTGACCTTTGTTTTATTTTGTTTATTTTTCTGCCACCATTTGTACCCTCTTGCTGAGGTGTTCTGTCTTTGGAATGCCTCAGGTTCGGAGCATTAGCAGGTAGCGGAGCCGGTTTTGGAGCCTTAGCAGCAGTAGTTTGGCTATAGTTTCCCCCTCGCCGTAGCGAGGTAGTTTATTGTTTTAGTTTTCGTTGCCCAGTTTCAGACATATTCATACTATGGGTTCGTGTCAGGTTGATGACGCCCACAGGTTTGTTGACCTTTTTGGACACTTGCTAGCTGATGTGGTTTTCTTATGTTCGGTGTATATTACTTGCTCTCTGGGATGATTTATTGCTAGGATTGCATGTTAGATATTTTTAACCTATAAAACCCTACTATTAGTAAAGCATATGTGTCATCTCTTTCAAAACTAAGCCACTACATTCTATTTAGTGTAAAGACTTTCTATACTTATTATAAATCTAGGGTTGCATAGTATGAGTTGTTCCTCGGGGACATTTATACTCTTGTGGAATATTAAAGTCAATTTAAACAAGTATCTTCCGCAAGCGCATAACTTGTATTTTAAACTGTGGACTAGATGATTCACTAAGCCGAGGGATACGACAACCATCATAACTTAAACTGGATTTTATTCATAACCATTTATGTTTTCTTTTAAAATTGTAGAGTTTGGAGTCTTGCATGAACGTTTGCAGTTATCCCCTGCACGGCGTGGCATCACGATGCGTATTTTCCCCTTGCTCTGATATAATTAAATTGTTGGGAAAAATGCGGGTTGTGACACTTACCCCTGTTGAGAGAGAAGGGATAAGAACTTTCTTGATCAGCTTCTTGAAGAGGCTGATGGCTGAAATCAACTTGATCTTAGCTTTCTTCAAAGCTTCTTGAATCTGAACATAGTTGGGTTGATTTTCTTTGAATAAAACTGACTGGAAGGTTCCTTCTAAGACTCCAGAAATAGATCTGAATCTTCTTGACAGATTAGTTTAGAATCTGCTTCTTGAGAGACCTGTGAATGTCTCTTGCTTGTTTCAAATAGCTGGATCTCTCTCTATCCAAACATCTTGAAGATACTTTAGAATTCTTGATTGAATTCAACTTAGACAGAATCTGAATAGAAAACTACTTAAGATCGTCTTCTTAGATCTACTAAAGAAGATCTTCTTCTTTGTTACTTGTACTTTCTTGATTAGAGATCAATCTCTAATTGTGTTAGTTGTGACAATACTTCTTCTCTTATCTGTATGTATTTTTCTTCTTCTAAATCCATCTATTTATAGACTTCATCCATGGTAACCGGCTGATCTGGTTTATAACTAACTTCTGACAAGTCTGACAGCTTCAGAAAACCTGTTGTAACTCACAACTGTCAAGTCTTCAAACAGTTCTTGAGCCTTTGAATCTGTCAGCAAAGCGTCGAGTCTTTTTATCATAAAGTGTCGAGACCATCTATCAATATGTGTCGACACAAGTGACTTAAGTGTCAACACAGCCTTTGGTGATGTTGACAAAGCTGTCTTGATGTCGACACAACTTCTTGACACTGCATCTTGAGAATGTGTAGACACTGATTATTTGTATCGACACAAACACTTCACCATTCATCAGCAATCAGCTTGTTCTAGACTCAGCTGTGTGTCGACACAAGTCCTGTGTGTCGACACAGTTGTTTTAGACACAAAAATTGTGTGTCGACACTGCCTCCATGTGTCGACACAATTTATGTTGACTCTGCTTCTGTGTGTCGACACAGCCTCCCGGTGTCGACACAGTTGATATCGACTATAATCTTCTGTGTGTCGACACTGCCTCCCGGTGTCGACACAAACTCACTGAAGTGTCGACACTGCCATTTCCAAGTGTCGACACAATCTTACTAAAGTGTCGACACAGCTTCCTCAGGTGTCGACATATGGACTTAGAATATTTTTTCTGCATTCTAGCACATTCTTAACCTACACATATAAACTCAAAATAACATCAAATACACCTTGATCTATATCATTGAGCTAAGTGAGGCTTCTCCAAATCAGTTACATATTTTCTAATGTACCCAACAATCTCCCCCTATTTGGAGAAGTCATAACCCTTTAGCCAATGATACACCACTTCGAAAATAAACCTGATGATGTATATAAGCATTATATTACAGGGTACTATATAAACAAAACACATATCATAGTTACATCATAGAATAAAGATGTAAAAGTAAAGAATCACAGAATAATGTTTTGTATATCATCTCAAAAAGTTTGTTACAAAATATTTACATTGATTTTTCTAACAAACTAACAATTACATAGTTCTTGAACAAAAACTAGTAAAGCTAAGACTAAGGCTGGGCAGGCTCCTTGATGACTATCCCTTTTCCATATATTTTTTGAGCCTGAGCAGGAGGTTCTGTTTCTTCCATGGGCTTCATGCCTTTCAAATCAACTTTCTTCTGTGCTTTAGCCTTGATTCTTTGTCTTTCAAAATAATGAAAGGGCTTGGGGAAATACTTGCTAGGTTCCTAAGTATCAGGAGGTAGCTTCCCCATCTTATCCTTTCTCCTGTGTTGAACTATGGCTTTTTGTCTGGCTTCATACTTTTGCCATTCTTGCTCATTGTACCATTTACCCCTTTCATGTACTTGAACTTTTACAGCCTTCCATGCAGTTACAATGATATTCCTTGAAGTGGGGCTCCACTGCTCAAAGTCTGGCTTTAGTTCTGCTTACTCTCTGAATCTTTTCTTTGATAATAGAGTATCTTGCTGAGCTTTGATAACAGTATCTGGCAAATCAACCTTTTCAATAATCACATTTGTAATTGGTTGTGGAGGGCTGTACATTGACTGAACCTGTTCATGTATCATCTCAAAATTTACAGGAGGGTAAATAACTTGGGCAACCTCAGGTTGATTACCTTCAAGTAGAATTAGTTGCACCCTTGACTCAGCCATATTATCATCATCACACAAGGGTGGATATCCAAGAGTGGCTCTAATGCTGTTAGTTACACATTTGACATGATCAGACCCAGCATAGACTAACACCCTCTCCCCCTTTATGACTTCTCTAGCCACATGCTCTCTCAAGTCATCTTTCTGAAATCTGATTTGTCCATCCAGATGTTGATCCCATCTTTAAAGAATGGCTTTAGCTTTTGAAGCTTGTCACTAATTAACTTCTCAGATGAAGTGATGGAAGTTTTAACTGCATCTAGGGAAGCTTGTAGCTTCTGATCATATTCTTCTTTTTCCTTATTCCTAGCTTCATTCATTGCAACAACAGTGTTTATGAACTCAGTGACTATCCTATTATGTGATTCAGTCAGATTGTCATTCATTCTTATTTGATTCTCAAGGACATAGCCTTGTTTAACAGCCATCACATCCACTTGCTTCTTTATCTCTTCTTGTTGCTTGGCAAAAAATACCACAGCATTGCCTCCCTTGTGGAAGCAATCTGTCATCTCTCTTTTATTCTGATTAACTTCAAATCTTATAAATTTTATCTCTTGTGCCAGATTAAATTGAAGAGCCTTATGGCTTTCATCCATATACTTTTCAAGAAGTAATCTCTGCTCATCCATTTTGACTTGTAAATCCACCAAAAGTTTATTGTAATCAATTGCAGGTGCTGGTTGGGAAGAAGTAGCTTATAAAGCCTGCTTATAGCTTTGACTTCTTCTCTTGAAAACCTTCAATTTTCTTTTCTTAGCCTCCCTGACTTCATCATGCTCAGACTCTGAAGATCTATCAATATTAACCCTCTCTTGAGGAGTGGAAGAAATTTCTTTCTCAGCTACTTGTTGCTCTTCCTCTATATAAACCTGCTCCCCCTCAGCCCTTACTTGTTCCCCCTCAAATCTTAGGGTCTCCATTTTATCTATTTCTCCTCCAATATCAGGAAACAACTCTTCAAGAGTTAATTCTTGTTGTGTGAGAGCAAGAGATTGTATTTTCTCAATAGCAGCAGCAATACCAGAAATATCAAGATCAGTTTGAGGAACAATGTCATCTGATAAATTGATTCTTTCTTCCTCTTGTACCTATTCAGACTCTGGCTCCCCCTGCAAATGTGCATTCTCAGCATTGTCCTGGACTTATAAACTTTCTAGCTCCCCCTACACTTGTGCAATAACTGGCTCCCCCTACACCTGTGCAGATATAGTATCATCCTGGACTTGTGCATCTTCAGGACCATGCTCTTGCCTGTCCACATCAGACATTTCTTTAGAAAGAACTCTATCCCATCTTGAGAATAACCTCATGTCCATTCTCCTCATGTAGTTTATCTTTGATCTAGGAATCTGTTGCATTACCTCTGGAATCATTCCAGCCAGGTACAGACTCATGATCCTAGCCAAGTTTGGCTTTTTGATACTTTCTTTATCTTATCAAACAGTACAACATACCAATTTGTTTGAATCTTAAAGATCACCCTAATCATCAGGCTGAACATATAGGGGTATATCCTATCATGGCCACCTGGTTTGCATAAGATCACTTTTCCTATTATTTCAGACAGGAATTTCCCCTGAGCATTCATGCCCTTCCTATTGATGGCAGATCCAATATTTATGGTTGGATCCAATCCAAACCATTGAAGCGCCTCCCTGGTCCTTAAGGTTGGTACCTCTTCCTCATCTTGTATTCTAGGAAGTTGGAGAATCTTGCTCAACCTATTTTGAGATAGCTTGACTTTTTCTCCATGAATAGTGGATTTGAACTTCAAGCCAGTTGAGTCCATTGATGCAGCAGTATAGAACTCGAATACTTCCTTCTTCCATATCTTACTAGGTTCAGAGACAAGATATTCTAATCCGTTTTCTGCAATAAGTGAAATGACAGGTTTGATCTCTGAGTCGGCATCGTCGAATGCATGCCTAACCAACTCATATCCTTCATTGACGTTGTCTTCAACCTTGGGCGCCATTGGAATGAAGAGAAAGCTTGATTGGAGAGGAGAGAGTTTGTCGACACAGGTTTTTTGTCTCGAAACCCTGGTGAGCGTGTCGACAGAATAAGTTCTTGACCTATTTATACCCTTCTAATCAAAGAAGATCAAAAGGCGGGCAAAAACTGTCAAAAAGTGTCGATACTGTTGGAATGGGTCGACACAAACTTCTATTGTCTCGACCACGACGCTGACTACTATGTGTCGACATCAATTCATGATATGTCGACACAGGAGATACTTAGTAGTTCATCAGAAATTCTATCTCGACTCTTATTATAAGTGTCGACACAAAATCTGTAAGTGTCGAGACCATTACTCATGTTGTGTCGACACTATATTTCTGGATGTGTCGACTCTTTGTCCCTTAGGTGTCGACACATTTTCTCTGTATCGACACAATTTCTGAATTATCGACATGAATTCTCTGTGTCGATTATCACTGAATGTGTCGACCCAATTTTACTTAGCCAATGGTAATCTAACCTATGGTCAGCATTCCTAATTCAATTTAAATCTATTGAATTTAGTTTCATCATGAGGCTTAGTAAATACATCTGCAATTTGATAATCAGTTTTAACAAATTCTAAAGAGATGTCTTCTTTTTCTACATGTTCTCTAAGAAAATGGTATTTTATCTCTATATGCTTAGTCCTACTATGTGAAACAGGATTGTTTGCGATAGAAATGGCACTTTTAGAATCACACAATAAAGGTGTTCTACTTACCTGAATACCATAGTCTCTTAGCTGATGTTGAATCCACAACAGCTGTGCATAGTAACTTCCTACTACTACATATTCAGACTCAGCTATGGATATTGCCATACTAGTCTGCATCTTACTGCTCCAAGATATCAATCTTCCTCCCAAGAATTGGCATGTGCCTGTAGTACTTTTTCTATCTTCTCTACAGCCTGCAAAATCTGCATCTGAATAACCTGTTAGTAGAAAATCTCCATTTCTAGGGTACCAAAGGCCTAAATTAGGTGTGCCCTTTAGATATCTCAAAATCCTCTTGAATGCAGTATAATGTGATTCTTTAAGGCATGCTTGGTACCTAGCACAGACACATGTTGCATACATAATATCTGGTCTACTAGTAGTGAGATATAATAGAGAGCATATTATTCCTCTATACAAAGACTCATCTACAGGTTTACCTGCATCATCTTTGCATATAGGCATACTTGTTCCCATAGGAGTTCTCATGGTGGAGGATGATTCCATACCATACTTCTTAATTAACTCCTTGGTGAAACTTAGATTGGGATATGGATAATCCATCATCAGTCTGTCATACCTGGAGTCCCAAGAAGAACTTAAGTTCCCCCATACTGCTCATTTCAAACTTCCCTTGCATAAGTTTGGCAAACTTCTTGCAAAGGTTGTTCTCTGTAGACCCAAAAATTATGTCATCTACATAGATCTGAACTAAGATTATCTTCCCATTAGATTCCCTTAGGAATAGAGTTTTGTCTATTTTACCTCTTGAGAATTTGTTCTCAATAAGGAAAGTAGACAGGGTTTTATACCAAGCCCTTGGGGCTTGCTTTAACCCATACAATGCTTTCCTAAGTCTATAGACATAACCAGGTTAAAGAGAATCTACAAAACTTGATGGCTGCTCTACATAGACTTCTTCTTTTAGATCACCATTCAGGAATGCTGATTTCACATCCATTTGATATACCTTGAAGCCTTGATATGCTGCATAGACAAGGAACATTCTGATTACTTCCAGTCTTGCGACTGGGGAAAATGTTTGATCAAATTCTATTCCCTCTTCCTGCCTATATCCTTTTGCAACCAATCTTGCTTTATTCTTCACAATAACTCCATTCTCATCCAACTTGTTCCTAAAAATCCACTTTGTACAAATGATGTTGTGGTCTTTTGGTTTAGGAACCAACTCCCAGACCTTGCATCTTCTAAGCTGATTAAGCTCCTCTTGCGTAACATTAATCCAGTGTTGGTCTTGGATAGCTTCTTCAAATTTCTTTAGCTCCAGTTTTGATAGAAAACTTGAGTGCAGGACTGTATTCAGATTTCTACTTCTTGTTTGCACTCCATGTCTTAGATCACCAATTATCTGAGTTGCTGGATGATCCTTTAGATGTCTTACAGCTGGAGGTAGACTTCCTTTTGGCTGAACACCTCCAGTTTCTTCATTATGCTGCACCTCTTGGTTGTCATCAGCTTCTAGAGAGTCTTGTACTCCCCTGGACAGTAGCCATCATTTTCCAATACTTCATCTGCAGTTGAGCCTTCTGCAATGGAAATCTTGTCCATTCTATTGCTTATACCTGTTGGACTGCATGAACTACAAGGCAACTCACTGTTGATTAATCTTGTTTCATCAAACACAACATATACATATTCTTTTACAACCTGAGTAATCAAGTTGTAGACTCTATAAGCCTTACTATTGTTGTTGTACCCAACAAATATCCCATCTTGGGATTTGGCAGCAAACTTAGGTAAATAAGACATGTCATTATTAAGGATATAACACTTGCAACCAAAGATCCTAAAATAGGATAAATTTGGTTTTCTACCTTTCATAATCTCATAGGGAGTCTTTTTGTGGTACTTGGTGATAAGAGCTCTGTTGAGCACATGACATGCAGTGTTTACTGCCTCAGCCAAGAAATATTCTGGAAGAGAAGTGTCACTCAATAGAGTTCAACAAGCTTCAATCAATGTCCTATTCTTTCTTTCAGCAATACCATTTTGCTGAGGTGTTCTAGGTGAGGAGAATTCTTGAAAAATCCCAAACTCTTCACAAAATCTTGTCATACTTTCAGATTGAAATTTAGTGCCACGGTCACTTCTGATTTTGACCACTGTACTGTTCAGTTCATTCTAAATTTGTTTGACAAAACTATGTAAAACACTTGGGTTTTCAGATTTCTGTCTGAGAAAGAACACCCATGAATATCTAGAATAGTCATCTACAACCACAAAAGTGTAGACCTTCCTACCTAGACTATGAACTGGCATAGGACCAAACAGATCCATATATAAGAGGTATAAACAACTCACTGAATCCCTGTTTTCAAGGCTATGAAAGGAAGATTTTGTCTGCTTGCCCTTTTGACAAGCTGAACATATCCCTTCCTTTATACACTTAACTTGGGGACCATTCCTCACTAACTCTTTACTAAAGAGTTGGCCAATATTCTTGTAGTTAATATAAGCCAGCCTCTTATGCCATTTGACACAATGTGATACTTTCTAATCAGCTACAAGACAAATAGGAGAACCTTTGTTCTCACACCAAAAATCAAGACAATAAACATTTCTCTTTCTATGCCCAGTCAATATGACCTTTTGATCACTTGACCTTTTGATATGGCATCTATTTTTAACAAATAAAATGTCATATCCTAGATCACTCATCTGACTTATGCTTATCAGGTTATGTTTCAAACCTTTTATATAAGCCATTTGAGTGATGGTAATTTGTTTGAAGAAATGTTACCAAATCCTTTGATGATTCCTCTTTCAGATCCACCAAAGATTACTTTAGTCCCATCCTTGATAGATGTGTACTCCTTCAACAGCCCCTTTGTTCTAGTCATGTGCCTGGAACATCCACTATCCAAGTACCATATAGGGGCATGGCAACTTGGACTTTCCTGCAATATAGAATTACTTTCCCTTAGAACCCAAGTAAGTCTTGGGTCCTTGGTTCAAGTTAGCACCATTCATATCAAAACTACAAGCAGCTCTTCTAACTGGTAGACTATTGTTCTTCCTGACACTTATGTTATGCAAGCAGTCTAAGGCAAAATTGCATGTTTATCCACAGCAACAGCATTCATACTTGTTGTATCTAGTTCTAGATACATTTTTGACAGAAGAATTTCTATTCTGTGCTGGTGCTGCTGCAGCTACACCCACTGATTTCTTATAACCATGGGGTTTATGAACATGGGCTGACTTATTGGAATTAATACCCTTGTTATTCAGAACATCAGTCTTATTATGACCTTGAGTATTCTCAAAGTCAAACTTGTTAGAAGGCTCATGCACCTTTCTAAAAACTACAGGGACTTTAAAATTCAATGGATGAACATAGGCTTTTCCCTTTCTCTTGAAATGGGCAGCCCCGGTGTTACCTTTATAGCCTATTCCAGCCTTACCCTTTTGAGCCACAAACTCATTATTAAGGGTAAGACTGATTTTGTCTTATAGTAACTAGCCACCAAATCTTTCTCTACTTTAAGTCTGACTTCCAGACTTTTAATTAGATAATTTTTATATGTGATTGTACCCATCTGAATAACAGTAATAGTTTTCAACTTGGCAACCTCATTCATTTGTTGATCCAATTCTTTCTCTAAACCAGATGCTGTCATCTTAAGATCTGCAATTTCCTTAGTCTGATTTTTGGAAAGGTTTTTGCTTTTCTTAAGTGCCTGCAATAAGTCCGCATATTCATCTATCAACTGATGAATATCTCCTTCAGATTCTGATCCATCCTCATCACTTGATGAAGATGAATCTGACTCTGAACCAGTACTGTAATCAGAAATTATAGAATTACTGTGTACCTTACTGGGACCAGGCTGTTCCCGGCACTTGTTGTCTTCTGATTCAGCCATTAGCCCCATGCACTGATGGTCTTCTTGTTCATTGATGGAGTCCAGTAATTGCATAAACTCCTCTTCTTCACTAGCTGCATACAGTCAAATGTATGTTTCTGCTTCAGATTCTGACTCTGAGGAGGATTGATCTGTAAGACTCTTCTCCTTCTTAGCAACAAAGGATTTCTCCTTCTTGCCCTTTTGTTGAGTATTATTTCTGTCTGCTGACTCCTTCATCTTTTCTGGGCACTCAGCCACCACATTTCCTGGCCTATTGCAGCAATAGCAAACAATTTTTGATGTTGTAGCTTTGCTGGGCTTGGACCTGCTCCTTTCCTTTCTTGATGATTTTCTCTTTTTATAATACTCATCAACTGGCTGTGATGTGGAGGGCCTTGACTTCCACTGCTTCTTCTTCAAGAACCTTTGAAACTGCCTTGTAAAGGCAGAAAAATCTACATCTGAATTACTGTTATCTGAGTTCTGATTGTCTGAATTCTAAGAGATAACTTCAGCAACTTCCTTAGGAGGTGATGGAGACATCCTCCTGCTCTTTCTAGGGGCTTCAACCTTGAAGGCCACTGACTTTTCTCTATGCTCTCCTTTTGTATTTCTTTATTCCTCCTTCCTAGCCATTAGTTGCATTTCATATGATAGCAACTTTCCAAATAAGGTTGGAGGAGAAATGACTGCTTGTTTGGCCACTTCTCTAATGGCACAAATCTTGGTATCCCAATCCTTTATCAAGGATCTTAGGAATTTGTCATTCAGCTCATAAGTGCTGAAGACCCTTCCATAGGACATCAGTTCATTAACTATCCTGTAGAATTTCTTGTAGCATTCAGATATGCTATCAGACTTCCCTTGTCTGAAACTCTCATATTCTTGATTGAGCATAGACTTTCTGTCTTGTATAACTTCTTCAAAACCCTCCATGTAGACAATCAAAGTGTCCCACATTTCCTTGGAGGTTTTGCAGTGAATCAAATTTTTGAAAGTAGAATCATCTATTGCACTCACTATGATATTCTGAGCTCTTTTATCCATAGTTGCCAATATTCTCTCATCCTTAGTCATTTCAGAAAAATCCTTGGGAGTTATCTGATTTTCATCTAGAGCAGACACATTCATTGGGATATATGGACCTTCTTTTACTGTGATATATATCCTTGGGTCAGAGGCCTCCATAAACAACCTAACCCTTTCTTTATAGATTCCAAAAAATCTCTTTCCTCTAGATGGGTAATTTCATTGACCTTAATTCCTTGTGATTCTCTCCAGAACCCATTTTCCTGATTCTTGATTCTACCTTAGGGATCTAACTCAGACTGTTAAGTCTTTCTTTGAGCAACCTCCCTCTGATACCACTTGAGAGTTTTACTTTCAAGACTACCTAAGCACCTAGAGGGGGGGGGTGAATAGGTACTTTTCCTTGATTTAACTTAAGGAAGAATATAACTACAGTTCTTTGAATAAATCAGATATTTCTAAGCTAACATAGCACAACAATCACAAATATACACACATCACAGATTGCACACAGATTTATAGTGGTTCCCTAAGGTCTGGGTACATCCACTTTCCCCCTTCACCTATCTAGCAGTATGCTAGAGTCGGTCTAACTTCTTCCTTTAGCTTAGAATCCAGAAGGATTCCTACAAATTAGAACCCTATAAGGTTCCTATAACTCAGGCTAACAAGCCCTACCTTAGCCTTGCCACAGGCCTACAACTCAGAGAAAACCTTCTCTTACAACTCAGGCATAAAAAACCCTACCTAAGCCTTGTCATAAGGCCTACCACTCAAAGAATACCTTCTCCTACACTCAGCCTTTATAAAATAAGCTTACAACTCAAATCTATGAATAGATCCTACAGAATTTGATAAAGAATTTTGTAATCTCGTACCCCTGTTGAGAGAGAAGGAATAACAACTTTCTTTATCAGCGTCTTGAAGAGGCTGATGGCTGAAATAAACTTGATCTTAGCTTTCTTCAAATCTTCTTGAATCTGAACTTAGTTGGGTTGATTTCCTTTGAATAAAACTGACTGGCAGCTTCCTTCTTAGACTTCAGAAATATATCTGAATCTTCTTGACTGATTAGTTCAGTATTTGTTTCTTGAGAGACCTGTGAATGTCTCCTGCTTGTCTTCAAATAGCTGGATCTCTCTCTATCCAAACCTCTTGAAGATACTTCAGAATTCTTGATTTAATTCAACTTAGATAGAATCTGAATAGAAAACTACTTCAGATCGTCTTCTTCGATCTTCTCACGAAGATCTTCTTCTTTGTTACTTGTACTTTCTTGATCAGAGATCAATCTCTAATTGTGTTAGTTATGACAATACTTCTTCTCTTATCTGTATGTATTTTTTTCTTCTTAATCCATCTATTTATAGACTTAATCTATGGTAACTGGCTGATCTGGTTTATAACTAACTTCTGACAAGTCTGACAGCTCCATAAAACCTGTTATAACTCACAGTTGTCAAGTCTTCAAACAGTTCTTGAGCCTTTGACTCTGTCAACAAAGCGTCGAGTCTGTCTTTCATAAAGTGTCGAGACCATCTGTCAATATGTGTTGATACAAGTGACTTAAGTGTCGACACAGCCTTTGGTGATGTCGACAAAGCTACCTTGATGTCGACACAGATTCTTGACACTGCATCTTGAGAATGTGTCGACACTGATTATTTGTGTCGACACAAACACTTCACCATTCATCAGCAATCAGCTTGGTCTAGACTCAGCTGTGTGTCGACACAAGTCCTGTGTGTTGACACAGTTGTTGTAAACACAGAAATTTTGTGTCGACAATGTCTCCATGTGTCGACATAATTGATGTCGACTCTGCTTCTGTGTGTCGACACAGCCTCCCGGTGTCGACACAGTTGATGTCGACTATAATCTTCTGTGTGTCGACACAGCCTCCCGGTGTCGACACAAACTCACTAAAGTGTCTACACAACCATTTCCAAGTGTCGACACAATCTTACTGAAGTGTCGACACAGCTTCCTCGGGTGTCGACATATGGACTTAAAATATTTTTTCTGCATTCTAGCATATTCTTAACCTGCACATATAAACTCAAAATAACATCAAATACACCTTGATGTATATCATTGAGCTAATTGAGGCTTCTCCAAATCAATTACACATTTTTCAATGTACCCAACAGATAATCTCCACAAAAGATAAGTCAATAACATGTTAATAAACATAAAATACGCGTACTAGAGGTGAACTCGCAAACACTTTCTAATTTCTGCAAAAAATATAAGTCAAAAGTTGGAAAATTAACATATATCGTGAATACATGAAGGGAACTCGGGAACACCTACTCATCTCTGCAAAAGAGAATTCAAAATCAGGTAAATAAACATATAACCCGAATACCTGAGGTGAACATGCTAACACCTGCAAATTTCTGCAAAAGAGAAGTCAAAAGAAGGTTAATAAACATATAACGTGAGTACCTGAGGAGAAATCATTAAAACCTGCTAATCTCTCCAAAAGAGAAATCAAAAGCAGGTAAATAAGCATATAATTCGAGTACCTAAGAATAACTCTCCAACAATTGCAAATATTTGCAAAAAACAAGTCAAAAGTAGTTAAATTTAAAATATAATAGTTGTATCTGAAGAGAACTCACGAAGGCCTGCTAATCACTTCAAAGAGAAATAAAAAGCATGTAAATTTAAATATAACGTGAGTACCAAGGAGAACTCGCAAACACCTACTAATCTCTGCAAAAGAGAAGTTAAAAGCAGGTAAATAAACATATTATGAGAGTACCTAAGGTGAACTCGAGAACACTTGATAATCCATATAAAAGAGAGGTCAAAAATATATAAATTTAAATATAACGCGAGTAACTGAAGAGAACTCGTGAACACCTACTAATCTATGAAAATGATAAGTCAAACCAGGGAAATAAACATATAATACAAGTTCCTGAAGAGAACTCGCAAACAACTATAAATCTCAGCAAAAGAGAAGTCAAAAGCAGGTAAATGAATATTTAATATGAGTATATGAAGAGATCACAAACACCAACTAATCTCTACAAAAGAGAAGCCAAAAGCAGGTAAATAAACATAATGCTAGTACCTTAGGTGAATTAACAAACATCTACTAATCTTTACAAAAGGGATTTAAAAATCAGGTAAATAAATGTATAATGTGAATAACTGGAGAGGACTTGCGAGCACTTCTTCATCACTGCAAAAAGAGAAGTATAAAGCTGGTAAATAAACATATAACATTAGTACCTAAGGTGAACACACGAATGCCAGCAAATATCTACAAAAGAGAAGTCAAAAGAAGATAAATTAAAAATATAACGTGAGTATCTGAGGAGAACTCGCGAACACCTGCTCATCTCTCCAAAAGAGAAGTCAAAAGCAGGTAAATAAAATATAACGGGAGTACCTAAACTAAACTCACGAACACATGATAATCTCTATAAAAGATAAGTTAGATGCAGGTAAGTTAACATATAACACGGGTACTTGAATAAAACAAGAGAACACCTACTAATTACTACAAAAGAGAAGTCAAAAGCAGGTAAATAAACAAATAATGTGAGTATCTGAGATGAACTCGCTAACACATGCTAATCTCTCCAAAATAGAAGTCAAAAGCAGGTAAATAAACATATAATGTGAGTACCTTAGTAGAACTAAGAACACCTGTAAATCTCCAAAAGAGAAGTCAAAGCAGTTAAATTTAAAATATAACTGGTAAACCTAAAGAGAACTCACAAATACTTGCTAATCTTGGAAAAGAGAAGTCAAAAGTAGCTAAATAAACATGTAACGCGAGTACCTAATGTGAACTCGCAAACACCAGCTAATCTTTGTAAAAGAGAAGTCAAAAGCCGGTAAATTGAAAACATAATGCGAGTACCTGAAGATAACTCACAAATACCTTCCAATATCTGCAAAACAGATGTCAAAAGCAGGTAAATAAACTTATAACACGTGTACCTTAGGTGAACTTACTAACACCAACTAATCAGTTCAAAGGAGAAGTCAAAAGTAGATAAATAAACATATAACATTAGTACCTGAGGTTAACTCGTGAACACCTACTAATATCTGCAATGGAGAAATAAAAAATAGGTAAATTTATAAAATAATGCGAGTACCTAAATAGAACTCTCGAACACCTGCTAATCTCCTCAAAAGAGAGGTCAAAAGTAGGTAAATTTAAAATATAATGTGAGTACCTGAAGAGAAATCATAAACACCTACTAATTTCTGCAAAAGAGAAGTCAAAAGCAGGTAAATTAACATATAACGTGAGTACTTGAATAAAACTCACGAACACCTACTAATCTCTACAAAAGAGAAGTCAAAAGCAGGTAAATAAACATATAACGCGAGTACCTAGTGTGAACTCGCTAACACCTGCTAATCTCTCAAAAAGAGAAGTCAAAAGCAGGTAAATAAGCATATAACGCGATTACCTGTGATTAACTCAAGAACACCTATAAATATTTGCCCAAAATATGTCAAAAGAAGTTAAATTTAAAAGATAACCAGAGGACCTGAAGAGAACTTGAGAATGCCTGCTAATCTCTATAATTAGAAATAAAAAGCATGTAAATTTAAAATATAATGTGACTACCTAAAGAGAACTCATGAACACTTGTCAATCTCTGTAAAAGAGAAGTCGAAAGCAGGCGAATAAACATATAACGCGAGTACTTAAGGTGAACTCGCACACACTTGCAAATCTTTGTAAAAGAAAAGTTAAAAATAGGAAATTTTAAATATAACGTGAGTACTTGATGAGAACTTGCGAACACCTACTAATCTCCGCAAAAGAGATGTCAAAATAGGTAAACAAAAATATAACACGTGGACATGAAGAGAACTCACAAACAACTATAAGACTCAGCAATAGAGAAGTCAAAAGTAGGTAAATTAACATTTAACACGAGTACCTGAAGAGAACTGGCGAACACATGCTAATCTCTACATAAGACAAGTCAAAAGCAGTTCGTATATTATGAATACCTAAATAGAACTCACAAACACCTAATAATCTCTACAAAAGTGAAGTCAAAGTAGGTAAATAAATATATAAAGCGAGTACATGAGGTGAACTCGCGAACACCTACAAATCTCTGCAAAAGAGAAGTCATAAAAAAGTTAATTTAAACGTATCTCGAGTACTCGAAGAGAACTCGTGAAAACCGGCAAATCTTTGCAAAAGAGAAGTAAAAAGCAGGTAAATTATCATATAACGCAAGTACCTGAGGAGAACTCACGCACAACTACTAATCTCTCCAAAAGAGAACTCAAAAGCAGGTAAATAAGCATATAACGTGATTACTTGAGATTAACTCGCGAACACCTACAAATATATGCAAAAAGAAGGCAAACGAATTTAAATTTAAAGTATAATGGTTGTACCGGAAGAGAACTAACGAACGCCTGCTAATCTCTACAAAAGAGAAATAAAAAGCATGTAAATTTAAATATAACGCGAATACCTGAAGTAAACTAGCGAACACCTACTAATCACTGTAAAAGAGAAGTCAAAAGATGGTAAATAAACATATAACGTGAGTATTTAAGGTCAACTCACGAACACATGCTAATCACTATAAATGAGGAATCAAAAATATGTAAAAAGCATGTAAATAAACATGTAACACATGTACTCGAGGTGAAATCACGAACAAATGATAATCTTCGCAAAAGAAAAGTCAATAGCATGTAAATAAACATATAACACGAGTACTTGAGGTGAACTCGTAAACACTTGCTTATTTCTACAAAAGATAAGTCAAAAGTAGGTTAATTAACATATAACGTGAATACATGAAGGGAACTCGCAAACAACTGCTCATCTCTATAAAGGAGAAGTCAAAATCAGGTAAATAAACTTATAACGCGAATACCTAAGGTGAACATGCTAACACCTTCTAATTTCTGCAAAAGAGAAGTAAAAAGCAGGTCAATATACATATAACGCGAGTACTTGAGGAGAACTCATGAACACCTGCTAATCTCTCCAAAAGAGATGTCAAAAGAAGGTAAATAAGCATATAATGCGAGTACCTAAGATTAACTAGCGAACACATGCAAATATTTGCAAAAAACAAGTCAAAAGCAGTTAAATTTAAAATATAACGGTTGTACCTAAAGATAACTCACGAACGCCTTCTAATCACTACAAAAGAGAAATAAAAAGCATGTAAATTTAAATATAACATGAGTACCTAAAAAGAACTCGCGAACACCCACTAATATCTGCAAAAGAGAAGTTACAAGTAGGTAAATAAACATATTATGAGAGTACGTAAGGTGAACTCACGAACACTTGCTAATCCCTATAAAAGAGAAGTCAAAAAATATATAAATTTAAATATAATGCAAGTACCTGAAGAGAACTCATGAACACCTACTAATCTATGCAAAAGAGAAGTCAAAATAGGTAAATACACATATACTGCGAGTACCTGCAGAGAACTCGCAAACAACTATAAATCGCAGCAAAGAGATTTCAAAAGCAGGTAAATGAACATTTAACGCGAGTATATGAAGAGCTCACGAACACCTACTAATCTCTACAAAATAGAATCCTAAAGCAGGTAAATAAACATAATGATAGTACCTAAGTTGAACTCACAAACATCCACTAATCTCTACAAAAGGGAAGTCAAAAGCAGTAAATGAATGTATAATATGAATAACTGTAGAGGGCTTGCAAACACTTTCTCATCACTACAAAAAGGGAAGTAAAAAGCTGGTAAATAAACATATAACATGAGTACCTAAGGTGAACTCACGAATGCCTACAAATCTCTACAAAGGAGAAGTCAAAAGAAGGTAAATTAAAAATATAACATGAGTATCTGAGGAGAACTCGCGAACACCTGCTCATCTCTACAAAAGAGAAGTCAAAAGTAGGTAAATAAACTTATAATGTGAGTACCTAAACTAAACTCGTGAACACATGATAATCTCAATAAAAGATAAGTCAGATGTAGGTAAGTTAACATATAATACGTGTATCTAAACAGAACAAACGAACACCTACTAATCACTACAAAAGAGAAGTCAAAAGCAGGTAAATAAACAAATAATGTGATTACATGAGATGAACTCGCTAACCCCAGATAATCTCTCCAAAAGATAAATCAAAAGCAGGTAAATAAACATATAATGTGAGTACCTTAGGCGAACTTGGGAACACCTGCAAATCTCCAAAAAGAGAAGACAAAGAAGTAAATTTAAAATATAACTGGTCAACCTCAGAGAACTCACAAACAGGCTAATCTCTCAAAAAGAGAAGTCAAAAGTAGCTAAATAAACATGTAACCTGAGTATCTAACGTGAACTCGCGAACACCTGCTAATCTTTGTAAAAGAGAAGTCAAAAGCCGTAAATTTAAAATATAATGCAAGTACCTGAAGAAAACTCACAAATACCTACCAATCTTTTCAAAAGAGATGTCAAAAGAAGGTAA
The DNA here is from genome assembly GCA_039513925.1 of Platanthera zijinensis. Taxonomy (NCBI): domain Eukaryota; kingdom Viridiplantae; phylum Streptophyta; class Magnoliopsida; order Asparagales; family Orchidaceae; genus Platanthera; species Platanthera zijinensis. Next base: position 16,807,001 of record CM077094.1, on the reverse strand, counting down.
ATAAACTTATAACACGAGTACTTGAGGTGAACTCACTAACACCTACTAATCTTTCCAAAAGAGAAGTCAAAAGTAGGTAAATAAACATATAACATGAGTACTTGAGGTTATCTCACAAACATCTTCTAATCTCGTCAAAAGATAAATAAAAAGTAGGTAAATTTCAAATATAATGCGAGTACCTAAATAGAACTCTCGAACACTTGCTAATCTCAATAAAAGAGATGTCAAAAGTAGATAAATTTAAAATATAATGCGAGTACCTAAAGAGAACTCATAAACACATGCTACTTTCTACAAAAGAGAATTCAAAAGCAGGTAAATTAACATATAATGTGAGTACTTGAATAAAACTCACAAACACCTGCTAATCTCTAGAAAAGAGAAGTCAAAAATAGGTAAATATATATATAACGTGAGTACCTAATGTGAACTCGCAAACACCTGATATTTCTTAAAAAGAGAAGTCAAAAGCAGGTAAATAAGTATATAACTCGATTACCTATGATTAACTCGCGAAACCTGTAAATATTTGCCAAAAATATGTCAAAAGAAGTTAAATTGAAAAAGATAACAAAAGTACCTAGAGAGAACTCAAGAATGCCTGCTAATCTCTGCAAATTAGAAATAAATAGCATGTAAATTAAAAATATAATGTGACTACCTAAAGAGAACTCGTGAACACCTGTCAATCTTTGCAAAAGAGAAGTCAAAAGTAGGTGAATAAACATATAATGCGAGTTCCTAAGGTAAACTTGCAAACACTTGCAAATCTTTGTAAAATAAAAGTTAAAATAGGTAAATTTAAATATAATGCGAGTATGTGAAGAGAACTCGTGAACACCTACTAATCTCAGCAAAAGAGAAGTCAAATCAGGTAAATAAACATATAACACGAGTATCTGAAGAGAACACACAAACAACTATAAATCTCAACAAAAGAGAAGTCAAAAGTAGGTAAATTAACATTTAACACTAGTACCTGAAGAGACCTCGCGAACACTAGCTAATCTCTGCAAAAGAGAAGTTAAAAAAAAGAAAATAGTCATATAATGTGAGTCCTTGAGCTGAAAAACTCTTGAGCACCTTCTAATCTCTACAAAAGAGAAGTAAAAAGAATATAAATAACATATAACTTGAATACCTAAATAGAACTTGCGAACACTTTCTCATCTATACAAAAGAGAAGTAAAAAGTTGGTAAATTAACATATAACACGAGCACCTGAGGTGAACTCGCAAATGCCTACAAATATTTACAAATGAGATGTCTAAAGAAGGTAAATTAAAAATATAACGCGAGTACATGAAGAGAACTCGTGAACACTTACTAATCTCAGCAAAAGAGAACTCAATATCAGGTAAATAAACATAAAATGTGAGTACATGAGGTGAACCCGCAAGAACCTGCTAATCTCTACAAAAGAAAAGTCAAAAGCAAGTAAATTAACATATAACGTGAATGCCTGAAGAGAACTCGCGAACACTAGCTAATATATGCAAATGAGCAGTCAAAAGTAAGTATATAAACATAAAAATGAAGTACCTGAGGTGAACTCCCGAACACTTGCAAATATCTGCAAAAGAGAAGTCAAAAGCAGGTAATTAAAAAAAACCGAGAACTTGAAAAGAACTCGCAAAAACCTGCTAATCCCTGCAAAAGAGAAGTCAAAGTAGGTAAATAAACATATAACGTGAGTACCTGAGGTGAACTCGAGAAAACATTCTAATCTCTACATTATATAAGTCAAATGCTGTTAAATTATCATATAATATGAATACCTAAAGAGATCTCATGAACACCTACTAATCTCGTCAAAAGGGAAGTCAAAAGTTGGTAGATAAATATATAAAGCTAGTACCTGAGGTGAACTCACGAGCACCTTAAAATCTCTACAAAAGAGAAGTCATAAACAGTTAAATTAACATATAACACGAGTACTGGAAGAGAACTCGTGAAAACCTATAAATCTTTGCTAAAGAGAAGTCAAAACCAGGTAAATAAACATATAATGCGAGTAGGTGGAGAGAACTCACGAACCACTGCTAATCTCTATAAAAGAGATGTCAAAAGAAGGTAAATAAACATATATTGTGAGTACCTGAGATGAACTCGCGAACACCTACTAATCACAACAAAAGAGAAGTCAAAAGCAGATAAATTAATATTTAACAAGAATACCTGAAGAGACAAGAACACTTACTTATGCTGCAAAAGAGAAGTAAAAAGCTTGTTAGTAAACATATAATACGAGTACCTGAGGTGAACTGGCGAATGCCTGCAAATTTCTGCAAAAGAGAAGTCAAAAAAAGGTAAATTTAAAATATAATGGGAGTACATAAAGAGAACTCATGAAAATCTTCTAATCTCTACAGAAGAGAAATCAAAAGGAGGTAAATAAACATATATGTGAGTACCTAAGTTGAACTCGCGAACACTTGTTAATCCATGCAAAAGAGAAGTCAAAGCAGGTAATTAACAAATAACGTGAATAGCAAAATAGAACTCGTGAAAACCAGCTAATATTTGAAAAATAGAATTCAAAAGCAGGTAAATAAACATTTAAAACGAGTACCTAAGGTGAACTCATGAACACCTGCAAATCTCTACAAAAGAGAGGTCAAAAGTAGGTAAATTAACAAACAACACTAGTACATGAGGAAAACTCGCGAACACCAGCAAATCTCTACAAAGAGAATTCAAAAGTAGGTGAATAAACTTATAATGCGAGTACCTGAAAGAGAACTCACAAAAACCTTCTAATCTCTACAAAAGAGAGGTCAAAATAAGGTAAATAAACATATAACACAAGCACCTATGGTGAACTCGCGAACACATGCAAATCTACACAAAAGGGAATTCAAAAGCTGGTAATTTAAAATATAACATGAGTACTTGAAAGAACTCCCGAACACCTGGTAATCTACACAAAACAGAAGTCTATAGCATGTAAATAAACATATAACATGAGTACTTGAGGTGAACTCATGAACACCTGCTAATCTCTGTAAAGGTGAAGTCAAAAGCAAATGAATTAACATATAACGCGAATATCTGAAGAGAACTCACCAACACTTGCTTATCTCTACAAAAGAGAAACAAAATGAAGGTAAAAAATAGATAACACAAGTACTTGAGGTGAACTCACGAACACATGATAATCTCCGCAAAAGAGAAGTCAATAGAATGTAAATAAACATATAATCTGAATACCTGATGTGAAGTTGCAAACAAATGCTAATCTCTTCAAAAGAGAAGTCAAAAACAGTTAAATTAACATATAATAAGAATACCGGAAGAGAACTCATGAAAACCTTCTCATCTTTGCAAAAGAGAAGTTAAAATCAGGTTAATAAACATATAACACGAGTACCTGATATGAAGAAGCAAACAAACCTATAAATATCGGCAAAAGAGAAGTTAAAAGCAGTTAAATTCAAAATATAATGGGAGTAACTTAATAGAACATGCTAACGCCTGCTAATCTCTACAAAAGAGAAGTCAAAAGCATGTAAACAAACATATAACATGAGTAACTGAAGTGAACTCGCGGACACTTGTTATTCTCTATAAAAGAGAAGTCAAAAGTAGGTAAGTTTAAAATATAACACGAGTACTTGAAGAGAACTCGCGAACACATACTAATCTCTACAAAAGAGAAGTAAAAACGGGTAAATAAACATTTAATGTGAGTACCTGAAGAGAACTCATGAACATTAATCTCAGGAAAAGCGAAGTCAAATACAAGTAAATTAAAATATAACGAGGGCACCTGAAGAGATCTCGTAAACACATGCTATTCTCTTCGCTTCTCAGGGTCACCAATGATGGCGTGGCCCCTCCAACAGTTCCATATGATGACCCGGTTGCCGCGGCGCAACAATTTAAAGATTTGCGACATCATGACAACGCCACAGATGCTAACAGAAAGCTGCGATACAACCTCTGTCTGCGGCGCGCAACGCTTGCTTGAAAAGTTTTAATTAAGTTTTAATTAGTTTTAATTTATTTGCTTTTAAAATATGGCTTGTAATATTTTTATTTCCATGTTGGTGTGCTAATATACTTTTGGCGTGCAATTATCCATCCGGATTGATGAGACCTTCCTCTCAATCTTGGATGGTTGGATTTCATTTGTAACTCCTATTTAAAGGAGCCTTTATGAGGAATTGATTAGTGAAGAAGCAAAACCTAATTTCCCCCTCCCTTGGAAATTTCGGCCATGGAGAAGCTCTATCTTGCCGCCGCCCCCTCCCCCTATGGTGTGAAGCCAACCCTTTCCTCCTCCATCCCCGTTCGGTGAGACTCCGACGTAGCTTCTATCGGTGTGTCTCGTGGAAGAAGGACGCAGCCCATTCGGTGTGAAACCGGTGGATCCGTGGAGAGAGTGATTCTCCCACATATCTTAGTGTGTTCTTCTTCTTGGTTGGGTAATATCTCCCCTCTTTCTTGTGTTTTCTTGCTGTGAGAATTTGTGGAGGTTATGCAACCGTTGTTTCTGTGATTCTTAAATTTTTCGCTTGCAAAATCTGAAATCGGATTCGTTGTTATTAAATCTCTTGTGATCGGATTTGGAAGATCCATTGTGTGCGCAAACTAGGCCTTGCCTTGGCTTGCTCACCAAGATTGGCAAGATTTGTGCCAACAAGGGAGTTGATCTCAACTGAAATTTCAATCGCTCTTTATCGTTTATCACCGCTCCAAAATATTTTATTGCTGCATTTGATTGGCGTATGTTGAAAGAATAGATGCTTGTGTAGGTGCGGTTAGTTGTGTGCTTGTTGGAGAGGTAGGTCTTAAGGACGTTGTATCGAGTCTGGCTAACGGCGAGTTGTGTGCTTGTTGGAGAGTTAGGTACTAAGGACGTGGTAAAGAGTCCCGGATTTTTGGGAGCCAACCGACCCCTTTTCGTTCGCTTTTGGTCGGAGCACTCTCTTTATATTTCATGTTCTGTGATGGTTATGTTTCCGTTAGCGTAAGCACATCCGTGTCACGATCACCCAACATCAATTTGGTATCAGAGGGAGGTTGTTTCAACTTCCACATTGCTAACATCCTCTCTACGTTCTTGTTGGTCATTCGGATCTTTAGAAAAATAAAAAAATTATTTCTGTGGTCTGCCAATAGCGGGCTAAAATCCTTATTGTTCAGCGAAATTTCAAAAAAAAAAACATTTTAACGATTTACGTGTTTTCACATTGGAATCTATAGAAATATCATATTTTCAATATAGCTACAGCCCTAGGAAAAATCATCTTTCCAAAATTTTCCTGAAACTGAATGTGAACTAGGCTAGGAACGGAGTACACGACACCGTCTACGTCTAGGATGGCTGCGAGAGAGCATGATGATCCAACACCCAGGCTATAGCAGGTCTACGTACAGAAATGACTGAGCTTAGGAACATTTTTGCACAGATCCTTCAAAATCAGGAAAGGCCACCCCCAGCTCCTGCTAATGTGACCGGCCCAACCGACACCAACAAAATTCAGATTCAGATTCTGATGGGGACCCCCCATGGGTGCCCCTAGAGGACACCGCCCCGAGCGAGACGTTGATTTACTAGGGCCATCAAAATTAATGCCCCCACTTACGATGGCATGGGAGATCCCCAGATCTTCCTTAACTGGACGGTGGATATGGAGTGTTACTTCGAGTGGCACAACCTTACGGATCCTCAAAAGGTCCAAGTTGCCATGATGAAGTTAACAGGTCGTACTAAGACGGTTTGGCTGAATTAGGAGCGGAGGTTAGGAACTGGACACTGAGCCCCTTATAGGTTGGCGGTGATGAAGAACCTGTTGACCGATCAGTACGTTCCCGCGTACCATCGGACACAGATGTTCGATGAGCTTGCCACCCTTTGGAAAGGCTCGATGTCAGTAGCTGAATGTATGGGTGAACTTAAGGACCGTATGGTGCGATGTGAGCTTAGAGAGATCCCCGAAGTCACTTTATCAAGATTTTGAAAGGGACTTCACCGATATCCAAAGGAAGCTCTTGCGATACGGGCATGTGATAATACGTTTTGTAGCCTAAACTATTATCGTATTTTATATTTTATTTGTACAAAATTATGTCTATTATTAGTTTATTTTTATCCTTTTTATGTAAATTTTATTGCCACTAACTTTTTTCTGTCTTTTTGCAGGTTTCCAGAAAATTGCCAAAATGACCTGACACGCCCCCTGTCACGCCCTCCTGCTGGCGTGACCTGGGCGTGTCACCCGATCCCGAGGACACCTGCTGGAGGGACAGAAAACGGTCAAAAACTGCTGTCACGCCCCCTTGACACGCCCTCACCTGGGCGTGTCACCATGCGTGACCAGGGCGTGTCGCCCTCTGCCGCAAAGCTGCCGCCGCATTAAATGCCCTTCCGCCTCAGCACGCAAATAGTACTGTCACGCCCCATGTCACGCCCGTGACATGGCGTGACACCCTCCTTTTTCGGCGACTGACGGATTTCCGACCAATGATTTGGACATGACATGCCTGTCACGCCCCCCTGTCACGGGCGTGACCTAGGGCGTGACCACCGAAGTACCGAGGCAATCATCCCTCCCCTAGAATCTAGAGCCCGAGGTCAAATCCATACCTGTCACGCCCCCTGACGCATGCCCCCCCTAGGCGTGTCGGAGGGGCGTGACCAACCCCGAGAAATTTTCTATATATTGAGCCCCCCTCCTCCCCATTTCAGCAAGCTTTGGTTGAGTGGGGGAGGTGCTCCCCTTTGTTTCCTGATCCTTTTTCATGCTTTCCTCTCTCTCTCTCTCCCCCTCTCTTTGTACTTTTTGTTAAACCCTACTTTAATCTTATTTTGTTCTAGCTTTTATTGTAATTTTTCTTCGTGCTTAGTGCTTAATGTAGGGCTAGAATAAGTTTAATTTTCATGCACTTGTAATTTTATTTTCATTAGTGTAACTTGCCCTTTTTCATTAATAAAATTGTTCTTCCCTTAGCTTGTGTTCTTCTTATGTTTTTCTACACATCTCCCCCCCCCCCTCCACTCCTAATATATTTACTTAATCCCCTTGACTCGATCTTGATGATCCGATGTTAGAGCGATTAATGAGTT